>ML281360.1:0-58186 GCA_005239495.1 Nicotiana undulata | reverse complement strand
CCGCACCTGCGGTCACGCGCCTGCGGCCTGAGTCTCGCGCCTGCGGACTTTGGGCATGGGGCTAGGGATCGCACCTGCGAGGCTGAGACCGCAGGGGCGGTCCCATACCTGCGGCTGGGCAACTGCACCTGCGGTCACACCAGCTGCTGTGCACCAGCAGTGGTTTCTGCTGGTTTTTGGCCTCGCGCGGGGTCTGGGAGGCACCTGGGCCCACCCGAGCCCCCGTCCAAATATACCAACAAGTCCTAAATCACTAAGCGGACTCGCTCGAACTTTCGGAACACGAAAAACAACAGCGGAACTCGAAATCAAACCCCAAAACTTATTTAATCAAATCTTAAGAACTTTAAAATTCTAGAATTCACTTCAATACGTCGAACCGGCCTAAACTGCTCAGAACGACTTCAAACTTTACAGACAAGTAATAAATGACACCACGGAACTATTCCCGGTCTCGAAATCTCATTCGGACCTCGGGAACATAACACCACTTTCCAAGCCACATTTCAAATTCTTTAAAACCTCAAAGTCTCATTTGTTTGATCCGAAACCACTCAATTCACGCCCGTTTTACACCAAGTTCCACAGATAGGACAAATAATATATAATAAACCTATTCCGGGCTCCGGAACCATAATACGGGCCCGGTAACATGGTTTTCACATAATTATTCATTTTCAAAATCCTTTATTATTTTCAGAAAATAATTTCTTTTAAAAATTCATTTCTCGGGCTTGGGACCTCGAAATTCGATTCCGAGCATATGCCCAAGTCCCATATTTTCCTACGGACCCTCCGAAACCGTGAATCACGGGTCCTTGTCCGTTTACCAGAAATATTGACCAAAGTCAACTATATTCATTTATTAGTTATCAAAACTCATTTTTGTCAAATTTTCACATAATAGCTTCCCGGCTAAACGCCCGGGCTACGCACGCATATCGAGGTGAGACTAACGGAGGCTCTCAGAGCCTCGGAACACAGATGTAGCTAAAATTATGTAAGATGACCTTTTGGGTCATCACAACAATAATGATGATAACAACCAGCGAAGAAATGAAACCCCAGTTTCAACTCCTCCTCGAGGAACCATCTCCTGAAAGAGCTGACAATCGTAACAATAATGAACAACCAGTGGTACCAGATCATATAAGGCAAATGATTGCTGAATACGTGGGGCAGGCTTTGCGAGAATTTGCAAGAGGATTACCACAAGTACCTCCAGTACCACCAACACTGCCTCTGAATAATACAATTATAGTAGAAGATTTGCAAGCGGGGTTAACAAATTCAACCAGGGATGAATCTCTCAATACACTTCCTGAAACACGACCAGGTACGACTAGTAATTCAGAATTACAAAATTTATTATTAACCATGCAGAAGTAGATGAAAGAACAAAACGATCGCATCGAGCAAATCCTTGGTGTTCCGCCTATTATCAAAGGAATCAATGTGGATAGGTATTCTCAACAACTTTGGAAGCCAAGTGCAGCCCCATTACTTATACCCAAGAAGTTTAGAATGCCTGATGTCCCCAAATACGATGGAACAACCGACCCACGTGATCACGTGGCTGCTTTCACCACTGGAGTAAAAGTCAATGATTTAACAAAAGAGGAAATAGAATCGGTCCTTGTCAAAAAATTCGGAGAAACACTCACGAAAGGAGCCTTAACCTGGTATTCTCTTCTCCCTGAAAACTCTATAAATTCTTTTGCTGAACTTGCAGATTCGTTTATAAAAGCATATTCTGGTGCACAAAAAGTTGAAAAACGAATGGAAGATATATTCACGATAAAGCAAGGAGACAAGGATTTGCTCCGTGAGTTTGTAGGCAGATTCCAAAGGGAAAGAATGCAACTACCAAGGGTGCCTGACAACTGGGCAGCCATGGCATTCACAAGTAACTTGAACGAGAAAAGTTCAGAAGCCACGAGACGACTCAAAGAGAGTCTAAGAGAATTCCCAGCCACGACATGGAATGATGTATACAACAGGTATAGTACTAAACTAAGGATTGAAGAGGATATAATTACACGATCAAAAGATTAAGAATATCACATAACAAGACGCCTAGAATCAGAGAAAAAGTCAGGTAAAAACATGTATGATCCTTACTTAGAACCCTCGAGACGTGACCTACGTCCCAGGTTCGAAAATACAAGACCTTCAGGAAGAGATACAAACCCATCCTCATCTAGATCCAGGAGATCGAGATGAACAATTCTGGGATATTACCCGAATTGGACACCATAACTTTAATGTAAGCAGCACTGAGCTCGTCTCAATACTAAGAAGTATGGGAGACAAAGTTAAATGGCCGAAAGAAATGCGTTCTAATCCTAACAGGAGGAACCTCGATCAATGGTGTGAATTCCACAATGATCACGGCCATAGAACAACAGATTGCAGATATTTACAAGGTGAAGTAGAACATCTATTAAAACAGGGCTATTTAACAAACTTGTTTAGTGATAAAGGTAAACAGGCATATATGAAGAACATGCAGGAGCCACCAAAACCACCCTCCCCAAAACGGACTGTTAATGTCATACATGGAGAATAAGAAGTAAACGGGATAATCTTCCAGCTAACCTCAAAAGTCACGAGCACCCACGGAAAGCGGGTTCGAGAAAAAATGAGGGAAGAACAAATATCTTTTGACGACGCAGACTTTGGTGGATTAATACTTCCACACAATAACGCGCTGGTAATATCCTTACTCATTCATGATACTAACGTTAAAAGGGTGTTGATTGATCCAGGCAATTCAATCAATATTATCTTGATGAAAGTCATGGAAGAAATGCTAGTAGAAAACAAAATGATTCCAAAGGTTCGAGCCATATCTGGGTTCGACAATTCAACAGTGATAACTAAAGGTGAAATCGAACTTAATACTTACGATGAAGGAGTCGTCAAAAATGAAATGTTTCAAGTCATTAACACAGAAATGGCTTACAACGTCATCCTGGGAAGACCATGGATTCATGACATGAAAGCGGTCCCATCTACTCTACATCAAGTAATAAAATTCCCTTCCAAATGGGGAATAAGGCAAATCAGGGGTGATCAGCAAACCTCGAGGAATATTAATTCAATAACTCTTAACAACAAAAAAGACGCGGAAGAAACAACGAATTGTCAAACAGAGGCTCATCAACAAACAGGTATGGAACAAACTTCTGATCAGCTACGTACCAAAGAAATAGATATTCCAATAGGTACGGAAGAGGATAATGACGAAACAAATCCTGTAATCATCAAGAATGAGCCAGAACATGCGGACATAGACTCCAGACCAGATTTCATTCGTGAACCAGAAGAAGAAGAACATATCAAAACAACTGCTGAAGAACTCGAGGTTGTTCCCATCTCTGAACAAAAGCCCGAAAGGAAACTTTACATTGGCATAAAATTGTTGGAAAGATTAACTCCAGAACAAAAAGGTATGTTAGTCAATTATTTAAAGGCTAATAAGGATTGCTTTGCATGGTCCCATTCGGATATGACAGGTATCCAATCGGAAGTGATGACTCACAAATTAAACGAAGATCCATCGTTCGTACCTGTTAAGCAAAAGAAACGAAAGCAAGGACCTTTTAAAAATCAAGTGATCGATGAAGAAGTCCAAAAGCTTTTAAATATAGGTTCGATAGGGGAGGTAAAATATCCTGACTGGCTAGCTAACACAGTCGTAGTACCTAAAAAGAACGGTAAATGGCGGGTATGTGTCGATTATACTGATTTAAATGAAGCATGTCCCAAAGATTTATTTCCCTTGCCACATATAGATCAAATGATCGATGCAACCGCGGGTCATGAATTGTTAAGCTTTTTAGATGCATATTATGGTTATAACCAAATCAAAATGGACCCTTTGGATGAAGAAAAGACTTATTTTATTACTAACAGGGGGACATATTGTTATAAGGTTATGCCTTTTGGGTTAAAAAATGTTGGTGCCACTTATCAAAGGTTAGTAACAAAAATGTTCCAAGAATATTTGGGCAAAACAATGGAGGTTTACATCGATGATATGCTTGTAAAATCAATACAAGCAATAGATCATCTACAACATCTCTTTATCACTTTTGATATCTTACGCAGGTACAATATGAAACTTAACCCCGAAAAATGTGCCTTCGGAGTACAATCTGGTAAGTTTTTGGGATTCTTTGTGTCTAACAGAGGAATAGAGGTAAATCCAGCACATATAAACAAGAATTGTCAGGAAAATTGCATCCTTATTTTCAATGTCATCAAATTACTGTCATAACTTCATATCCTTTAAGGAATATTTTGCATAAACAAGAATTGTCAGGAAGATTAGCCAAATGGGCCATAGAATTAAGTGAACATGATATAAAATATCAACCTAGAAATGCAATTAAATCACAAATATTGGCCGACTTTGTAGCTGACTTTAGCAATAATATTACTCCTGAAGTAGAAAAGGAATTGCAACTTTTCAATGGTATAAACCCAGGTCAGTGGACCCTATTTACAGATGGATCATCTAATATAAAAGGAGAAGGATTAGGTATTGTACTAATATCACCCACGGGTGAAAAGATACGACAAGCAATCAAATGCTATCCAATAACTAATAATGAAGCGGAGTACGAGGCTGTTATTGCAGGTTTAGAATTGGCACGAGAGTTATCACTTGAACAAATCAAAATCAAGAGCGATTCACAACTGGTGGTAAATCAAATACAGGGGACTTACATCGCTCGAGAAACTAGAATGCAACAGTACCTAGAAAAGGCACGAGAACTTGTAAGACAGTTCAAAATGTGGAAAATAATACAAATACCTAGAGAGAAAAATGCTGAAGCAGATGCATTGGCCAACCTCGCAGCAGTTACGGACGTAACCAATAAAGACAACACTATCGTTGTACACCTCTTCCATTCGATAGTCGATCACAGCAAGAATGAGGTATCTTTCAATAATTTAACTTGGGATTGGAGAAACGAAATTCTTAACTTTTTGCAGAACGGTATCGTGTCTGAAGACAAAAAAGCAGCTCAAGCGCTCCACCACAAAGCAGCGATATACTGTTTAGTTCACAACACCTTGTATCGCAAAATGTTTGGAGGACCCCTAGCTAAGTGCCTCGGACCTAACCAGACGGAGTTTGTGATAAAAGAAATCCATGAGGACCACTGTGGCAATCACGCAGGTGCAAGATCTTTGCTAAAAACCTTAATCAGAGTAGGATACTACTGGCCCAATATGGAAGAAGACGCGGAGAATTTCATATCAAAATGTGACAAATGTCAGCGGTTCGCTAATAAAATGCACCAACCAGCAGAATTGTTACATTCTATTATATCACCATGGCCCTTCATGAAATGGGGAATGGATATAGTAGGACCTCTTCCCCCAGCTAAAGGTCAGGTACGGTTCCTACTTGTACTTACTGATTACTTCACAAAATGGGTAGAAGCAGAAGCATTCAAACAGGTGCGGGAAAAGGAGGTTAAGAGTTTCTTATGGAGAAATATAATATGCCGGTTTGGAATTCCAAAGGAGATCGTGTGTGACAATGGCCCACAATTTATAGGCTCTCAAATCACAGAATTCTTCGACAGCTGGAAAATCAAACGGATCACATCAACACCATATCATCCCGTAGCTAATGGACAAGCAGAATCCACGAACAAAATCATCATCAACAATATAAATAAACGGTTAGACAGAGCCAAAGGCAATTGGCCCGACGAATTACCAGCGGTGTTATGGGCATACAGGACTACATCAAAAACAGTTACGGGAGAAAGTCCTTTCGCACTCGTTTATGGCTCTGAGGCATTAATACCCGTGGAAATTGGCGAACCAAGTCTTAGAGTAACGACAGCTACGAAACAAACGAATGATGTTGAACTCCAGACCAATCTAGACCTACTCGAGTCGCGAAGAGATGCAACCTTAATACGGATGGCAGCTCAAAAGCAAATCATAGAACGATACTACAACCGCAAAGCTCATCTCAGGTATTTCAAAATTGGGGACTTTGTACTTAAAAAGGTCTTCCAGTCAACAAAGGAAGTAGGAGTTGGTAAACTAAACCCAAATTGGGAAGGTCCCTATAAGGTCCGAGGCATAGCAGGCAAAGGTGCGTACGAGTTGGAAGCCATGGACGGCAGGAATTTCCAACTTTTTCTACCAACAAGTTGGAACGCCATCCACCTGAAGAAGTACTATTTCTGAGGAAAAGAAGTACCCCCGGCCAGGTACCCCATGTTAGATTTTATTTTTGAATATTTTTGAAATTTTACTAACTTTTTTAGATGATAGGCAAAAAGCTAACCCATCACCAGATGATGACATTAGACCTGCAAAGACGCGAGGAAATAACACAATTCCCGGTCTAGGGTTACACTTTCTTATGGATATTTTAAGAGGTTAAGCACTCATCATCTAAAAAGGTATATACCTTCGAGTCCGGATGTTTTCCTTTTTCAGGGAAAGGACCACGAGGAAGGAATAATCAAGTGCTCGATATCTCATTCTTCAACGCTCAAACACTTGGGGGACTATATAATATGGAAGACCAAGAGGAAGCAAAGACTACCAGAAGTCAGAATGCTCGAGCCTAAAAAACCATTCACCCAACAAGTCAAGTGACACGAGCAAAAGAACTGAAGACTCTGGCACAAGAATTGCGAAAGCCTACTCTGAAAACCCTCGAACCATGTTCAGGTTAGAAGGCAAAATATTATCTACAAAGAAGAAATATACATCTCTTATACAAAAAATTGTTACATCTAAAACAGTTAAGGGATAAAATATCATCATCATTGTACTTAGCCAAAACTGTTGTAATCAAAACAGTTACGAAATCTTTGTACTCAAATAGAAAACTGTTATTCAAATAAAAAAGTTACGGATGAAAGATCAAAACCATTGTATATATTCTCAAAACTGTTATCAAATAAAACAGTTACGGATTACAATACATTTCTCTCGTACTTACAACCGTTGCAAATAAAACAGTCATGGAAAAAAACCCAATACTTACGAAAACTATTACTAATGAAAAACAGTTGCTTCCTTGTATTAACTCGAAAAACTGTTATCTACTAAAAACAGTTACGAAATACAAGTGATTATTAAATCTGTTAAAATAAAACAGTTGCAACAGGAGTTTTAGATGACAAACGTAACACATGTAAAATGTTGTGAAAGTTCAAGCAAAAACCTCTCACAAAAACATTCTTAAAACATGTGAATCATTCCTATTACTCTATTGCATTTTCAATGAAGTCGAGACGTCTTCTTCATTAAAACATTAATTAAAAGAGCCCTAATTCATAAATAAAGCCTTTTATAAACAAAGGCTAAAGCTTATACTACACCCATTATAAAAGGGTTCAAAGTAAAGCACGCATCTTTATGCAAAGAAAGCTAAGAGGTACGAACAGAAACCTCACGAAAGCAAAAGCGATAGACTTGAGTAAAGAGTAAGGCTCAAAATTCATAAAAGTCTCAAAAAGCATTGTATTGATATAAAAGCGGCTAAGTAAAAAACTAAGTACTTAGCCGCATAACTATGTACATTTTTTAGATGTCCCTAAGTTGTCAGTTGGGGACTTTACAAATTTCAAACTTACTCCCGATGGAGCTGGGAGTAATTACACCAATCCAATAAAAAAAAAGTGGGTGACTACAAAGTCTTCATTCTTGAGGAAGAGGAGGAGAGCCAGCTTATTCTTCTGGAGGGTCGTCCGCTGCTTCATCAACTGGAGAGAGATCAAGACCTTACTGAGTTTATCTATAGCTTCTTTAGACTTTGCAATCTCAACATCAAGATCGAAGCCTACTTGACTCATCTCCATCAGTGTGTCGTGGCGAGCATTCATATATGCCCAACTCACTTCAACAGCTGTTGACTCCTCAAGCTCAGCATAGTCTCTCGACCATACCTGAAGTTCAGTCTTCAAGTTGACATTTTCAGCTTCAGCAACTTCGAGGGCAACCTTCAAAGGTGCGACCGACTCCTCCAGATTCTGGACCTTTGCCAAGGCTTCACGGAGATCTTCTTGATCTTGGGAGAGATTACATACGAGTTCTCCATAATACTCTTCTTTTCGCCCCAACAAGTCCTTCAAGTACCAGATCTCTTCCGTGGCTTTTGACAGCTGCTCAGCAAATGAAGATTCAAGAGCATCCTTGTCTTTATTAACTTGGCTGAAAGAAGCCTTCTCCACAACTAGCTCTCCTTTGATGGTATTCAGCTGCTCCTTTAAGGTATCCCTCTCATCTTCCAGAGCTTCCATCTCTATTTGAAGGCTTTCATATTGTGCTTTAATATCATCAAGCCCACGCAGCACTTGCAACTCTTTTTCATAATTGGAGATTCTCTTCATAAGCTACAAACCAATAAGGTGCGTCTGCAAAAATAGTAAAACAATCAAAAGTGTTAAACTGTTAATTAAGAAACAATATATGTGCTAAAGGTCTTTTAAAAAGTACATACCTTTAAGGAATTGTGCACCACCTCATTAGCCCAAGTAAGAGATGCATAGCTGTCAAGTTTGGCTCTTTCTTCGGAGCCAATTAAAGGCTTGATCCACATTTCCGGCTCACCGATACTAATCTTCTAAAAGAGGCTTCCACCAGCTGGAACCTCAATCATGACCCTTCTCATCTCCTTGCTGGAAGACCCTTCTTCTATAATAGAAGGCATGGAAGCAGGGACTGAAGGGGCAGCAGAAGAGACAAAAGGACCGGGAGCCAAAAGAGCCGCGAGCGCTTCAATAGAGACGAACAAAAGGGAAATTGAGGAGATAATAGGAACTGAAGGAGGAACAACAGCAGTATCCTGGGGAGCAGAAGTAGCAGCAAAGTGCGGGTAAATAGTAGCTAAGGGATTATCATCATGGTCCATGTCAAACCCTTCGTGAAACAGACGCTCGGCGGGGTCTAGAGTTGGGGACTGAGACTGAGATTGATCACGGGAAGAAGAAGGCCCGATGGCCAACACGGAAAAAAGAGGTGCGGGAGTAGACTCGTCGTCCGAAACTACCCGCCTTCTTCTCACCCGGTGCATTAAAGCACCCTCTTCTTCACCTTCATCTTCCCCTCCAGATCGAGGATCTTGGATTTTCCTTTTTGAAGCACTGGTCAGAATATTCTGGGCATGAGATAAGGACATCCTCGGAAGTGATGAAGATGCCCCAAGGGTAGAAAACCCTATCAGAAAAGAGAAAGAGTTAATAAAAAACTCAAGCAAGGAAAGGAGTGAGAAAAACTCTACTTACCATGGGTCTTGACAATCCACTTGTACTTTGCCGAAAAGTACTTCTAGGATCTTTCCTCAGCAGGGGAAGCAATCAGCATTCTTTCTACCCAACTACGAATGTCGGAGACATTCTCGACAACATTCATAGTTGCTGTAAATAAGAAGAAAACAGATACAGTGTTAGAAACACAAAGCAATTTTATGTAAATAAAACAGGTGCGAATCAAAGTACTTACGTGCATGATTCCACTTCTCAGGGAAGGGAAGATTACTTTCACCCACTAAAACAGTAGTGGGAACAGCCACGTACCTAAGGTACCAACCTCTGTCTTTGTCATCGCCATGGGTTACTAAAACCCTCTTACTTTGGGCAACCAGAGTAAAAACCCCTTGACGGAATAAAGCAGGAGAATATAAATGCATTAGATGATGAAAGGTAAAAGGGACAGAAACCCTTGAAGCTAGAACTCTCAGACAGGCAACAACACGCCATACTAAAGGACCAACTTGTCCTAGGCAAATGTTGAAAAAATGACAAATTTCTATGATAACAGGGTCAAAAGGAGGCTGAAATCCTAATGTGAAAGGGTAAGTATAGACGTAAGAAAAACCCGTCTTGTAAGACGTAATTCTTTGAGTATCACTTGGCACAAGAATGGGAACATTAGACTCCCAAGAGCACTCCCTACGAACAACAGGAATGTGACCTACAGTAATGATGGTAGCATATTTCTCGACACTATCTAAAGAATGAGTCTGTTCGGCGATAGGATAATTTACTTCTGGGAAAACTATCTCCGCAGGAATGATTTCATCAACATCTGGGTTCATGAAAATCATCATTGTTCCTAGAAACAGAATGAGAAGATCTACCCCTCGGAGAAAACAACGACCTAGCGGAGGAAGGAAAGGAAAAACCTCTAGTAGAGGTATGTCCTAGGCTCCTTAGACGACTACCTCTCCGACTCCTAGACGGAGCAGAAGAAGAAGCCAAAGCTTCAACATCAATAACCTTCTTAGGTTGGCCTGAGGAAGACATATTTATGAAAACAAAGAAGAAATTCTTTCACACAAAGAAAAGATTAAGTTATGGAAGTCTTTCGTAAAAAGGAAGGAAAGAAGACGACTATTTATACCTAATGGCGACCTTCAAAACTTAGAAAAGTAATGATGGAAAGTCATAATTAAAAGTGTCATTTCGGGACTGATGCAGCCGCAAAAAGCCCTAAAAGGCGTCGGGTCGTTTTAGAACCAATCAGAAACGAACATGTGGAAGAAGCATTAAATGGAAGTGATGTACGACGCATGCGTCCATAAAAGAATACAAGGTTTCGAGGTAAAGCGGCGGCAGAATATTCCCGCCATAAATGTGTATCCTCTTACCAAGTATTATACGCTCAATACATGGCAAGTGAGGGGACTATCTGTATTGGTAAAAAATATAGCCTCATACGTGTATAAATTTTGGATGACTCAGCCAGCCAGGTGGACCAAATAAAACATCACACGTGGACACGGGATAAAAAGGTACAGTCAATACAAGGAATTAGCTGCGGAAAGATCATCAAAGAAGAAGAGACACGATCACAACGAATCCGGACGCAATAATGGGCAGATTCGAAGATCAGCAATCAATGTCTTGTACGTTATGCAACTCCTAAAATAACAGTTACTATTCACCATTGTAATGCCTCATTAATGTAATAATTAATCATTCAACAGGCTATCATGACAGAAATCCAAACGTTGTGCTAGGAGAATATCCCTATAAAAGGGATAAAAATGTAACAAACAGGGACATCTGATTTCTCAGATGTCACACCTCCTTTTTCACTACCCCCGGATTAATGAAGGGTAATAAGGGAGTTTTTCCACTTTAAGTGACATTAATCGAATTTGGGATTAATTATTTTTTCAGAGTCGCCACCCGGATTTTTGACGATGCTCCGGGACACCGTTTTGTTTTGAAAATCCCAAATCAAGGAAGGTTTGACTCTGTTTTAAGTTGTCTGCGACCATAAATCCGAGTAAGGAATTATGTTAACCCGGGAGAAGGTGTTAGGCATTTCCGAGTTCCGTGGTTCTAGCACGGTCGCTTAACTATTATTATTTGGCCTAAATTATCTGATTATTTACGTGTTTTAGCCTATTGCATATTTAAACTCTTTGAAATTTAGCCGCTTTTGATAAGTATGAATTTATCATGAAAACAAGTCACGAGAACGTGCACTCGTTTATGCTTTTGTACATGTTACAATTACGCCACATGAAATGCACCCGTAATTGCGACACGTGATTTTATTATAATTTGAAGTTTAAGACGGGAACATGAGTTGTCGCGCCCGAGTGTAGATTACGTAGTCAAGACTATGGTTATGACGGTTTTATAATGCCTATTTGAGGTGACGTTCAATTATTCTCTAAGTCTTGGAATTTTTATCTAAAAGAGGTACTTTTAGCTTTACAGGGTATGTATATAAACCACTTTTGATATTTATAGATTTATCTTGGAACAAGTCACGATGGCATGCACTTGTCGTTTTAGTGACATCGCAACCGCGTCACATGAAATGCACCCGCGATTTACAATGTGTGATTTTAATATTGTTTGAAGTTATAGTTGGGTCACATGAAATGCACACCCGAATTGGGATTTACGCATTACGACCACGCCACGGAAACCGTACCCATAGCCACGGTAATTTATTATTTATTAATTTCTCCTAAAGAAGACTACAATGTTCATCAATTACTTTCTAAAAGCCAGAAAGATAGAGGGGGTAAATTGAAAGCCAACTTAACGGCTGGCAAGTTGGTACAACATAACTCTCTTCATAAAGTAGAATCCATAAGCTCATGAACCGTAAGGCAGAGCCACCCACACCTGCCCTCCAAGATAAGATAAACTACAATCTATATCCATTTGGATTTTTGCATGCCATAGGTTTTCAAATAAATTGATATGGGGTCTATATATTCTTTTACATTATTAATTCGTTAGCCAACATACACATACACAGTAGCAAATATTGGCAAGAAACATTAACTCACATACAAAAAGAGTTTTCATATATGCTTAAAGAAAAGAGAGTAAATATTTTCTTAGCCAAAGTAGTTCTAGTATCATTTTGAGTTATTTTTTTTATAGTACTATTTAAGTTAGTGTTATTTTAGCTTAGTTACCATACTTTGGCTCTCGTTTCATTTTGCTGCGTGCCTAATTGATCTACTGCTATCTTATTATCTTTTCAATTAGTTAGTCGGGTTTATTTTGATTTTTTAAAGTTTTCTTTAGGCAATTCAAAAAAAAAGCTCATGGATTTTATTTCTTTCTCTAACAAGTTACACCTCACTATACTCTTTTAGGATAGTATTTTCATATTCACTTTCTAATTAAGAAAATAAGCTGATAACGCTTCCAACTTACATGCCTCTACATAGATTTATACAAAAATGTGAAAAGAGTAAAATATGCATGATACGCATGTATATCAGTATATGAAGATGTGCACATGCCTATTTATGGCACGGATTACCTCTATCCTAGAAAGATTTCTACCTAACAAAACACAATAGCATATTAGTAGTACAAAAGAAACAAAAATAGCGAAAAGGGGGACTTACCTAAAAGTAAAAAGATATGTAGATCTGATGACCCAAAAAGCAACCAGAGGTTAATATCAATGAATTAACAGTTAAATCCAATGCTCTGTGTACCTTCCAGTTCCACGAGTTTACATTGCTTTTTTTTTTACTAATCAAACAATGAGAACTTAGATAAACCAAATGAAGGTAAATCCAATGTTGGATGAAGCTTAGCAGAAATTTCAGCACTCAACAACACTTTCGAAATTCAAGCCACCGAAATCAACGGAAACGGCAACAACAGCAAAAAAAAAAAAACAATCAGTTTCTCCCATTCAAAACAGCTTTCAAAGGCCCAAAACATATGCAGAATTCGAATGAATTCAAAACCAGCTTTAAATCTATTTTTCCTATGGGTTTCGTCTCTGTTTTTGGGAGTTTTTTTTTTGTTTCAGATCTAAAATTCAGAATTTAAGTCTGTTTTCTTTCTCCTTTTCGTGTGTGTGTCAAGATGAATGAGAGAGAGAGTGGCGAGCTATGCGTGAATGGTGTCAAAATGAGAGAAAATGGGAGATGACCGAGAAGAAGAGAGGTGGTGACTGGGAGTTGTTCATGTTGGGAGGGATCAGTGAAGAAGATGAAGCGGAGAGAAGAAGAAAGGAAAAACGACGCTCTGGGGGATTTTTGCGATCAGGTCTTAGAGATTCGGTCCCCTTTATTTTTAGGTTAGGTCTTGTTTAATAGATGAGGGAAACGGGTCGGGTTGGCGGGTCGTGGATTTTTGGTTTGGGGTGTGAGAATTGGGCTGAATTTGGGGTACTGAGCCACTGATTTTGGCCCAATTTGGACACCCCTCTTTTCTCATTCTTTTAGCCACTTTAGGCTCAAATTTTATTTTAAATATATTTCTTGGCTAGCCTATGTATTTATTTTATCTAGTGATTGACTAGTGCAACTAATTGATTAATTAACCTACGGATGCAATTTTGATTTTCAGAAGATATATTTAATAATGTAACTAAATTCTAAAAATGCAATTTAACCTTAAATGACACGAAATGAAAATGAGACAAGTTTTATGATTTTTTCTATAATTTTAAAGTAGTAAACATGCATGAAATGCAGTTAAAATAAAGAAAAGTTCCTAAAATTCATTGAAAATTATTTTTGATTATTTTAAGGAGTAATTTCCATGCGGGGCAAAAATTGGGTGTTCACATCAGATACGAAGCTATTTTATTCTTTGCATATTGCTCTCGAAATTATTACTACTTTATTTTTTATTTTACTAATTCGATTATCAGTACCCCGAGTTAATTCTAAATTAAGCTTTAGTTAAAGGATCTTATTCTTTGGTTAAACACTAATCTATCTTAATTAGTCTTAAAATGTTAAATTTCGACCACACTTTAAGACGATATATTTGTTTCCCACAACTATTTTTAAAATGTTGCATTTACTTGAAAAAAAGTTAAACGTTTGAGAGTGGAAAAAAAAAAATCACCCATACTTCCCTAAATTAGTTTTTGAAAACTTGAATCATTTTTTTATAAATTGAACGTATTCCATGAACAAACATGTTTAAATTTTTTTTTTTTTGGAAAAAATACTAGCCAAAATCGGCCAAATGGGTTCTTAATTTTCATATGAGAAGTACTTTCTCCGTTCACTTTTACTTGTCTATTATAGACTTTCCACGCCCCTTAAGAAATAATAAATGAAGTGCATAATTTACCATGATACCCATATTAATTGATGCATATTTTTAATGAATTTGAGAAAATGATTTGTAATGAGTATTAATACTGTGTGAATAACAGAAAAATAGAAATTGTATTCTTTTGATACCCTAAAAGTGATAAATAAATGTGAAAAATTATTTTTAGAATATTTGGCTAAAAGTGAACGGAGGACGTACTATCTATCTATCTATATATCTATATATAAAAGAGGGACCAGAAATGCTGTGCACTTCTCACATATGAGGATTTGCTATTTATCTTTTTTCCTATTTTTTTGGGCTTTTCCCCTATTTCTCCATTTATGGTTTCTATTACTGTTGTTCTCAAAGTTCGTATTCTTCCAAAAAATTGTTTAACTGTTGCAATGATTAACAAAAATAACGGTCCTGTCTAATCAATGTGAAGGTTACAATAGTGATTGCGGCAATTAAAGTAAATAATAAAATTAATACGCCACTCTTCCTATTCTGAATCTGACGTCCTTATACACTGCACTCTTCCGAAGCACCAATCGTCTTGCTAATTTCAGATTGAAACAAAAATACAAACAACCCATTTCATACGAATCGATTTGGACGTTGTTCTTCTGCTATTCTTCTTCTTTTGCGTGTTGTATCTTTTTAAGAGTTGGCAATATGGACAGTTCGATCGGTTCTTATAATAGTAAATTTACAGATATGGTTATGACTTCAAGTTGTTTTCCTGCTATTTTCCGGTGTTATTCCTGGAATCATGGTGTTATACATTCTTCCTTTACCTTAATTGTATGGTATTTTCTTAACAAAGTAATGTTTGTATTAAATATCTTTCTGACTCAACAAATTTCCAAATGTTTGTAGTCATGAGACACGTATATACTGAAGTAGCTTCTTGATGCTTTGAAGATTGTATGGCAAAAGGCTAGCTCAAGAAGACGAACATTTATTCCACCAAATCAGGTTAATCTCAGTGTGTACATTATTGCTGACGTACATACGAAAAGCTAAATATTATCTTGACCATACAAAACCATTGGTTACGGTTAATATTTGCACCCTTTTTCTTTTAATAGTTTCTTTATATTCTTTCCATATAAGTGTTCTTTATATGTTTAATTGTTTTGTTCAATTCATTTCACTTAACATGAGTCAATGTAATTACTTTGTGAGCTAAAATTGAGATTTCGAAATATTAGGAGAAGTGGTAGGATGAGTTAAGTATGCATCAGTATGATCTGCACAATTTCAAAAAACCCTTTTCTTAATTTGTTTACTTAACACGATATTATGTTATTAATAGCATAATTTACCTAGGTCTTTACCAGAATAGCCTTCAGAGTTGAGAGTTGAGAGTTGAGAGTTGAGACAGGGATCTAAGTACTCTACAATATTTTTAGTTATTTATTTATGGTCTTATTAATTCTATTTTCTTTCCTATTTTCTGTTGTTTGGATACCTCTGCACCCATCGGATCAAACTTAAAGGTGGAATTTAGCAAGCCACTAACTTTTACAGGGGAAAGTTGGAGTTTGACAAGGACTTAATCTCGCTACAATTTATTATCATATAGATTTTTGGGTATTTCTTGCTAGCCATTTTGGAGGATGAACCATATTCTTTAAACACCTTTTCGCACTATGGTGAAATATTAATATTCACATTTAGGGTGTTACGTTTAACTAATGAATGTTAAGAAATATATAGATTGTCTTTATTATCCTTCTTTTGAATTAAAATAGTTGTCTTTTGAATTTTTTTAGTATATACCTTATCTTTTACTAGAAGTTGAGGGAACTAAGCAGAGGAGGAAAATCGGAAAGCACTGTCGTCTCTTCATTGAATTTATAGAAAAGGTTGGTGAATATTTATATAACAAAAAAAAGAGATGATTTTGGAATTTTACAGAAAATTAAGAAGGAGACATGTAGGTATTTGTCCGGTTGATTAAATGGTATTGATGGGGGCCCTGGCAGAGGTGGGTTAGCCTTCGGCCTATGTGCTATGTATATATATGTAATTAATCCAGAATGTGAACTCACAAATTTAAAATTTTGGCTGAAAACAGAGAATAAAAGAGATACAAAAGGAGAAGAAATAATAAAAGAGTAGAAGAATATTGCCATTTTGCACAAAGAAAGAGAATGGAAAGGAAGGAAAAGAAAATAAGGAGGAAAAAAGGAAGAAAAAGAAAAAATAATGAAAGAAAAGATAAACAATGAAAGTAGAAAAGGTAATTGATGCCGTTGTTGACTCTTCTGCAAATCTTAGAGTTAAAAGAAATAAGGAGGAAAAGGTAATAGATGAGAAAATGGTGAGTTTTCATTTCATTTTTTTTTACCTACATATGTCATTAAAAAAAGGATTAGTTATCTTTGGAAGACAATAAAACTCCAATAATGTAAAATTAGAGAAAATATAACATTATATGATAATAATAAAATCAACTAAAATTTGAAGTCTAATAGTATATCTAAATTTAGGGATTAATATATATTTTTAATATTCGAATGTCAAAAGAATTATTTGGGTTACTAGTTTTCAAATATTTGTAGAAATATTTTGGTGCAAAGTTAAAGAATCCACATAGACTTTTCAGGTATAGTAGGTGATGATTTTTTCTTTTGTAGCCATGATCCATAAGAAGCGTCAAGTGGCATGTTATATTTTTGTAATCATGAAGTGTCAGTGACATACATACTCCTATTGATTAGTTAAACAACTGTGTCGAAATATCACTCATGGCTCGAAATATCAATCACTGCTATTCTTTATCAAGTCTCTTCTGAACTTGTGGTCTGTTAGTATAAAGCATCAAATGCTCGAAATGTATTGCACCAAGGATTTTACATATAATTCCATTTAGTATGAGTAACATATATAGTACAGTACATCATAATTATAATGATCTCGCTTTGTTACTACCTGACAACACCACAATATTTAATCACAGAAACCCCAGTATAACTTTTGTTGGCCTTTTCTGTATGCTGCTGACTAGTTCTAACATTTCAGTCATTTACCTTTATTTTTGGCATTGACTTTTACCTGTAAAAGGTCAAAAGCCATTTTATGTTTAGATAAGCCAATCAGGACGGTGTTGGCATTGATGAAAGTTTTACGCTATCAGGCCAATGTATATAAGTTTCAAATCAATTTGTTTATTGAAGTTTGATTCGCAATTGCAAATAAAAGGAAAAAAGATTTACCTTTGGTTAGATACTCTTGTAGGAGTCTCACAATTGTGTGGCTCAGGCTGGCTTAACTGCAGATGGATGGCGGCATTCACTTCCCTACTAACTGTAAAATAATATGGAGTACTGGTAATTCCATTCAATTCATTTGCATCCCTTGTACCAAAAGCCTGAGAAATTCTTACTTTTTAATGGCAGAAGGAATAGGGGAAAAATTTACTCGCATCTAGCGTTTAAACCAGGTCCAGCTTGTGCCTTAGGTCCTCAAATTTGAGGGGCCCCATTTTTTATATAGAAATAATAGGTTTATAGGTATTTAAAAATATATCTATTTAGTAGTAAAAGCATTTTGATCATGCATATAAGGTTTTATCACTTCACTCTGGCTAAGTAGTGTGTTTTCTCACTTTAATAGTGAATCTTATGGTTAGTTTGGAGTAAACACTAGATGCGGATAAGTATTCTCACTTTAAGAAGCAAGTACCTTCATATATAAATCCACATTTTCTTGTTGAATGATGTTTACCTTGTGGAAGAGTTGCATGTTTTCTTGATGCATAAGACTCCCCTGTTTGAGTTAGTAAACATAGGAACACAGTCAAGACAGAATATTAATGAACAAACAAGACTGTTATCGTTTTCCAATCTCTTCTTCATTTGAAAATTGCTACTATTTTGTATACCTTCCAAGATAGATCTTGAATTTCATCATGTAATATTTGCTCCTGCACCAATCAAAGGAGTTTTTCAGTTCCAGGAATCCAAATCCAAGATAATGTTGATTGCTGACCTTTTTCATACGGATGCCTCTTATGCTCGTTTCTAGTCGATTCTCCAGATTTTGTAGGTCCTTAATAGTCAACCCATAGAGCTGTTCCCCCATGACTTGCCTGGGAATTGCTAGTTGATTAGAATAAGACGATTTATCTATCTTCAAGTATCAAGATCGTAATACACTAACACTACCTATGATTTTGTTGCACTTCCTCTAACTGTTGCCGCAATATTGCTGCCTCTTTCTGCCAAAGCTAGCATATACTCACGGATTGAGAATGTACAGGTTTCAGTATCAAAAGTATACAAGTTGATTTGATTATACAACAGTGGTGAGGTGACAATCACTTGCTTGAAACTTAAATTTTACTCAAAAGTGAAGTCAGCATTCACAATTTTCATGCATTCGCGAATCCCTGGTACTTTCAAATAGGTAAACAAAAAGGAAATGTGACATAACATCAAATAGTATGAATGAAGGCTTAATTAAGCTTTGCCCCATCAAATAGGGTAAATTTGTGATTGGTAAATCTCAGCAGAAAGAGTTAGTTGACTTGTCCAAAAAACAAACCTTTTGTCACAGAGTACGTATTCTTTGAAGGTTAATAACTTAATACATCTGTCTAGTTCATCCCCCTAGACCCTAGTTATGCAGCCAAATGATGACAGAAATCGACTTCCATCCTTCTTCTGTCAACCTTCCAATTTCAGTGCCCTTTCTTACAGCAAACTGAGATTCTGGTACTATCCCTTCATCAAAGAGCAAGTCGGTCTAGCTTTCATACTCTTTCACATTTCCCTCACAGTTCCTCTGGATTTTTAATTGGACTGCTCTAGATCCGCGGGATTGATGCCTCTGCATCTCTTTCTCTTCAGTATAGATATGGACGATGAATTTATAAAATATTTTAAAAGGGGATGCACCACGTCACCATACTGTTCGACCAAGACAAACGAACTACTACTTTTTAATGGAATCATTTGAAACAACAATTGATCATATGCAGCTATATGTGTGCTGGGTTTCAGAATGCAGCTATCTTTCAGTATCTGACTTATGGGCATTACATTTCCTTGGCTAGCTGATATTCAAAAAAAGAGCTCACAGATTTCAGCAATTTCCATTGGACATCCATATGTGCCCCAGGATTTACACTTATAGTTCGTTCCTCTTGATTGTATAGGACTTGGACGGCCGTTCAGGCAATTCGGCATATGAAAATTTCGGATTGGATCAGATTTTTTAAGTTCAGTTTTGGATTAATTGGTTTGGATATTTCGGATTTTCGGTTTAAAGCATATAAGTTTAGATGTTTTTCTTCTTACAAAAGTGAACATCCAAATGAATTATTCATGTTAAATTACCTAAAAGTTCTTCATTCTCGCAACAATCATCCAAATAAAGTATTCAAGTAATTCATTATCAAGAAAATATAACAAAAACATTAATAAGCCGATAAGAAGTAGCAATAGTAAAATTATGTTCAAATAGAAAGTATTCTAAGAGTAACTTAGTAATTATTATTGATCGAATGTATGAGATAATGTCTAATGTGTAGGATATTGGACTTGTTACTATAGACATATGGATAATTGACTAAATATAAAGTATAAAAATTTAGGATAATTCTGAAATACCAAATCCGATATTCAATCCAAACCAAAAACCCAAAAAAGTTTGAATTTTGGTTTGCCCAAACTACCCCGCCCTTAACTTGGACAACCCGATCGAGTTAGAGTTTACGAACCTATTTCTATCAAGAAAATCTCTGTGATTCAGCTCTTAGAACTGTTGCCTAATAGTCGTACTCTCTCAATTAGTAGAGGTTTTTTTCACATTCCTTGTGTGGATGATCTATCAAAGGGATGGTGATATTCTAGTTTAGATGTTGAAGTGTTGGTTTTTGTCAATAAGCCCTAATTCATGTTGAGTTAGTTTCACATATGATCACTGATTTTTTCCCTAACAGTAAAGTACACAACTATATATCTCAAAAATATGACAACATGCACCGAATATGAGTAGTGTGATGAAAATATTACCTTCAGTTCTGAAACTGGATTTTGCAATTGGTGATGCTCGTCCTTCGTTTTATTGTATCGTTCAACAACTGATTTCATACTGCTATTTAAAATATGATATTTAAAACTTATCCCACCTAGTGTTTTGAAAGTTACAGAAATATGAAAGGTTACACCTTAAGTATAAATTTACGATTAAAGGAACTAGATAGAATAACTACGTACTCCAAATATATTAACGACATTATTGAAAGCAACTAATAATGTTAATTTCAATCTTGTATGAAGCTAACGATTCACCCTTGTTTTTCGCAAGTGAAGACTTCCAATATTCGTATTCTGCTATTTTCATGTCTCAACTTAACAATGTCTATTGCCTGTTGGTTCAACACTTGCAACAGACCATACAGTTTTTTATAATAAAATATATATATGTATATTCATAAATACAATTATAAATAGCAGCAATCTGAGACAAAAAGAAGAACTTCTATTTATGTGAAATCATAGATGCNATAATAATAATAATAATAATAATAATAATAATAATAATAATAATAATAATAATAATAATAATAATAATAATAATAATAATAATAATAATAATAATAATAATAATAATAATAATAATAATAATAATAATAATAATAATAATAATAATAATAATAATAATAATAATAATAATAATAATAATAATAATAATAATAATAATAATAATAATAATAATAATAATAATAATAATAATAATAATAATAATAATAATAATAATAATAATAATAATAATAATAATAATTCATATAAATTATATAATAATAATAATAATAATAATAATAATAATAATAATAATAATAATAATAATAGTTTAAAGTAAATTTAGGGCTTCAAATTTTGGGTCCTGAGGCAATAGCCCACTGGCCAAGCCTTTAGAGCCGCCCCTTATTAGAAGATGACTCCTCTATGAATGAATATACTCTAAATTTATCTGAATCCCTCAATTCTTAAACAGCATACATAGCAAGATGATGGTGAAGCTAAGCAGGCTCATGTTAGTAAGTTTCCATCCATGCATTCTTATTAGTATATTCTAAAAAGGACGATACACTATTATATTTAAAATTAATTTAATTTTAATTTTTTCGTTTATCCAATTTATCTTTAACGAGAAGCTTTTGTAGCTACACAAAATTGAGAGCCCGCAAAAGCTTGTGCTCTTTAAGATTTTAAAACTACAAGTTTTAAAAGTCTGCCTTTTTTTACTTAAACTCTAAATCGTCGAGTCAAACCACGTCACATAAATTAAAAAATAAGGAGTATGAAAAAGGTATTAATTAAGTTACAAACACTATGTTATTTAATATATTGTGCATGTTAGTTACCATTTTTATATAGTTTACCAGCTACTGTAACAACTTATCATAAAGATTTACCTAGTTAATAACCTTAATTGTACATCACCTGATTGTGTAAGTATTTTTTAGACTATCAATGCATAGCTCCTAAACTCTCATAAGTTAATATTATTAACGTTTAAAGGGAAATCATTTGAGTAAATTTAATTTTTAGAGCTTGCATTATAGTGCAACGCTAAACAGTGTACTATGTATATGCTATATAGTGATGTTTCTTAGGTTTAATATTTGTAGAATATGGTCTCATGTAGAACTATGGGTTTTAGGTATGGAATTATCATTGTTCATTCTGACATAATGTTAGAAAACTGGATAGAAAATAGTACTTCCACACTATCGAGTAGTAAGCTAGGTTTTGTCAGTTAACAGGTTTTAGCAGTTGCTTTTTATGATTAAAGGGAGATTAAGGATAAATAAGTTCCTTTTCGAAGCATCAATTGCATAACACAATTGTTTGCTTATACTTATAATTCACGTGTTCGAGCAGTGTAGATGCTTGTATCACGGTAGGCTGTCTATGTTACACTTTTTGAGATGCGATCTTTTCCCCAACCCTGCGTGAATGCGAAATACTTTATACCGGACATCCTTCTCTTTTTTTTGGCCTTTCTTTCTTATCATGGACAGACCTTCATCATAATGCTATGTATCTGACCCAAATCTAAGCAGCCTCGTGCTATCATGTCCTAAAGAAAAATGACTAAATCTGAACAATTTTCTCCATTTATTTCCTTGTTTTTGATGAATTAGGAACCCGTATAACTGAGAAGGGAACAATAGCAGAAGTAATATCCTTGAAGAACTGAAGGAGAAAAATATAAAGAGGACCGTTCAGTAAATAACTATAGAGTTTAATATGTGTTCTTGTAATAAATGTATATAATCTATGCTACTCGAATTCTTCAAAAATGCCATCAAGTATGTATAAACACACATATATATATATATATATACAAGAAATATTTTTTTTATTATGACCAGAAAATAGAGAACTGGTTAGGAATATTCAATTGCAAGTTGAATGGTATTGGACAAGAAGGCAAAAAAGCAATTATTCAAATACTAGATTTACCTAGTGCTTACCACATTATACAGCATAGGATTCGAAAAAAAGAAAAAAGAACATCATAAACAACAAATATATGAAAATGATACCTTGTGTTAGAAAATTCATAGAGTTTTCCAGTACTTGAGAAAATGATCAATCCAACTTGTGCATCACAGAGGATAGCTAACTCCTTAGCTTTCTTCAACAATCCATTCCTTCTCTTAGAGAAAGTCACTTGCCTACTTGATGAGTTATCAATTCTTCGGATCACAATCTTTCCCCTTCCCATATCTTATCTTCCTAGGGTTATCTCTACAAAACAAGGATTAATTAGAGAATATTAGGTTAAAAGTGAAGTGTAAAGGAAAGGAAAGCTAAGTAAGCTTACTTGGGTTTATTTGTGAAGTTTGGCGAAGGATTTGCCTCACATCAAAGTCAGGAAAGGAGCTACTTTTATAAGCCAATGAGAAGTCTGAGACCCCATCTAAGCACTATTCAGATAATAAAATTATTTTATGCAACTTGGTCATTTAAATATACTGCTCCCTCTCCTCAAAATTGAGGACTAAATTTATTACCGAAGTATTTGAAATTCGATAAAAACAAAAAATGATTACTATTGTTTTTTTTTCAAACTTCAATTAGTGGAAACTTAATTAAGTTAGTTGCTTAATAGAGAAATAAATGATGGTTTATTAATACTTCTTTAGTTAAGGAAATTAAATGTCTTTAGTAAGAAGTATGAAATACCTTCAAAGATAAATGATAATACAGATTGAAGTAAGAGTTATGTTAAAATATTAAAAATATGCCAATGAGAAGTCTGAGACCCCCTCGTAAGCACTATTGACATAAAAAAATATTTTGTACAACTTGGTCATTTAAATATACGACTGCTCACTCTCATCAAAATTGATCGTTTTGGCAAACTAAATTTATCCTGAAATATATGAAATATGAAAAACAAAAAAGAATTACTACTGTTTTTTTTCTTTCAAACGTCACTTAGTAGAGCGTTAATTAGGTGAATTGTTTATTAAGAGAGAAATAAATAATTTTGTTTACCCGTAAAACGGTACAATTGAACTTATATGTGGTTTCTAGATAAGTGAACTAATTTGATCCTGAAATAAAGTAATAATTGAAGAAATGTACAATACGTAGCCTTAGAATGTAGATGAAACAACAAAGATGATAATTCCGTGAACACGGTTGCCTGGCACAACAACGATGAGATCAGAAAGCAAGAAAGTTAGATTATATTAAGCTTTTGTATAGAATGTAGTAGAAGTTTAGCCAGAAAATTCATGTCCTTTACAATAATAACTAAGCTCACTATTTATAACTATTTTTAGGGAAGGAGGTCCTAGGATCGTGTCCTTCTTCAATGTCAATTATGAGGGCTATTGATAAAGATATAACGTTGAACATAAATGCCAAATTCTCTGTAACGGACCGTCGCTCTTAATGCTGCAGAATATTCCCTAAATGCTACGGGGCGCAGATGGTTTAATACACATTTATGAACGTTATCCTTTCCGGTGACAAGCAGAATGGTTGCGTTCAGTCTTCAGCCATCTCCGTCTTGGGTTCCACGTGTCCTTCCTTTATACGGCCACGTGTCATATCAAATTTCACCTATACAGATAGTCCCTTCTTTCCGGTAACATAACTTTGTGTTACCGGGAAGTTGGTAGAAACACCTTTTTGCGGGAATTACTATAACTCCCTTTAAAGGTTTGTGATAGTTGATTAGACGCACGTCTCTCCGCATTTAATGCCTCAAACACACCTCACCCCATGATTCAGTACATCTTTTGCCGATTATTGAGGCAATCATGGCCATGAATTTAGCCGCCAAACTTTTACCTATACGCAACATTCTTTTCCTTTTGCGTTTCACAATTTCTTAAGTTTCTGATTTGCATCCTAGTTTTTCATCCTTTCTCTAATTCTTTTCGAGCGCAAAATCTTTTTCTTCTTATTTTTCAAATGGCTTCTTCCTCTAAGCGTGTTGGTTCTATAAAGAACAAGAACAAAATTGAGGACTTTGTTCCTCCAATGGAGGGTTCCATCATTCCAAGAAGACTTAGTACTTCGAAGGATTTTGAAGAGAAATTCCCTACTGCTAACCCTCGTACATGGGCTGTTAGTAGATACCTTTCTTCCATTCGTCCTTCCAGTATTCCTGCTGTGAAGGAGGATCACCGCGGCCATGAGTTGGATATCATTGCTCATGATCTATCGGAGCGAGTGACCCTTCCCAAGGAAGGTTTTACATACTTTTTCATGTATCCCTTTACTTTGGGTGCATTTTCTTTGAGAGGAGAGCTTGATTCCATGATTATGGAGTTTTGGCTTCGCTACCAGGTGTTTTTGGAACAGGTAAGTCCTTCAGTGTGGAGGACGATCGCCTGACTTTGACGTTTGTGCCAAGAAATTGGAGAGGAGATAACCTTAGCTTATATGATGAATCTCTATTTCCTCAAAATCTTTCGCAATGGGATGATAAACCTTTGTAAGCGTGGGCACCATGCTTTGCTTTCTAGCATGGATGATGAAACGACCATGGGTGGATGGAACGACTCGTTACATTGCCACGAACAATATCATTCCGTAAACGGCTTTATCCTTTTCAGTTGCTTGGAACCGCACTCGTAAGTTCTTTGTGTAGTATTCCTTTTTACTAGATATTCTTTTATGGGCGCATCATCTCTTCACCCCTCGCATGTTTCAGCAACTGGATGGATCCCACCAGTGGTAGAAGGTTTGGACCGGTGGGTTCAAAAGATCTTGGATGTCACAACGTCCGAAACTCGTTTTTGGAAAGAACTGGCCCTTAAATACGGGTGGAAGGTAAAACATAATGGTAATTTTAACTTGCCTTGCTTCCATTTTTTGTATATGAAGAACTTGGTTGAAACCTTCTAACTTGTTCACGAAATTAGGTCTACCTGCGGGCTCCATCATTGTTCCCAATGAGGACATTTTTGTTGATCCTGCTAATACAGCGAGGTTGCTTCAGGAAACACTTACTCGAAAAGGTATCTTCATGCCTATTTCGGGCACAAACACTTCTGTACGAAAGTCCACGACTGGAGAGTAAACAACCAAAGAAAAGACGTTTCTCTATGCCCGGGGAAAAGAACAAAAGGGCAAATACTGATGCCCAAGAGTCATCTCCGGCGATGACAACTGGTCCTCCTTCTGGGCCGGTCATTGACGTCGTGATGATTAATGACGGTGAAGAAACTAATGATGAGGGAGCTTCTTTACATAGAAGGCGACGATCCTCATCATCTAAACATGATGCTCTACCTGTTGAGATAGTTACACCAACTAAATATGATGTCTTAGCACTTTGGGGGGATGTGATTTCGTAGAAATGCCAACTCTCATTATTGGGCCGCAATTGCTGTAACCAGTGCTGCGGGGCTAAGTACCGGGTCCTTGTCATTTTTGGTTTGCGACCATGCAATAGCCAGCACTGCATTTGATGCAGGTGCCTCTCATTCTTCAACTCCATCAGCTTTATCTCTACCTTCACCAATACCAACAACTGCCACATCACTTCCATCTTCATCTACCCTTCCACCAACAATTGCTTTATCGCCTCCATCGGCTGTACCTCGACCATGAAGAAAGTGTTCCTCTTCCACAGTCCTAGTTCATGGGAATTTGGGAAAAAAATATGTTGCCCCTTCCGAAGATCCAAAAAGGAGGAGGAACATTACTATTTCGGTCTCTACCGGGTGCAACTTGTTATCCCGGCCGGTGGAGCTTGCTATTTCAGAAAAAGACTGGGAATAGATTCAGGCACTCTCGGGAGAGTGCTTGTTGAACAACGCCATGCATAATGCCGAAGGAGTACACTCCTTTCTTCTTTTTTCATTTCTTCTACTTTTGTGTGAATGTATTCTAAGTTTTACCTCCTCTTGTTTTGTAGGACAACTTTCTTGCTTCTGAGGGCCTTCACAGGTTGATTCGTGAGAAATAAGAACTTACTTCTGACTGGAATCATCTTTTGGTGGAACGAGATCAAATTGTTCTCCGCCTATCGGAACTGGAAACCAAAGCTACTGAGGCCATTGTTTTGGAGGCTTGTTTGCAGCAGAGCGATAAAAGTGGTAAACCTTAGCTAAGAGATTGGACCACTGAGGATTAGATTTGATGAATCCAAAGCCAAATGGGCTGAAGTCCAAGACGTCGTTCTTGTTGCAACTGATCCTGAAGCTGCCTCTTCTGAAAGAGTGACTAACTTGGAAGCAACCGTGATCTCCAAAAGTGAAGAGCATGCTGCTGTGGGGGCGAAACACGTCGAGCTAGAAGATAAGTACAGGAAAGCTATCGAGCATAAAAGGCTCTTTAGTTCAACTATCAGCGACCTCAACGTCAGCCTCAAATCTGCTAGGTTTGCCCGGGAAACCCTTTATGCTGAGGTTACCCAACTCAGAGAAGAACTTAAGCGCCGATCAACTTCCCTCGTTGTTGAAAAAACTTATTCCATGTACAACATGAGGAGAAAAACTTTGGAAGAGGCCAAAGCCGGTATCATTGACATTGGTGTCGAAATTGCTTAGGCCCGAGAACTTGAGTTGGCTGCTAACAATGGACTCCCGGCGCAGTCTGATGCTCCTAGTTCTTGTGGTTCCGATTCCAATTTTGAGTTTTCAGAAACTGAAGATAGATCGGAAGGCGACGATGCTGAAGACCAAGCTGGGGAAACATCGAGTCATCAGTGGAATCACCTACTTTTCCCGGGAATGCAGACACTTCTCTTCCTCTTGGTTCCGGAGGCGCTGTAATTTAGCTTTTCCTTTCTTTGTCCCATTTTGTACTTTTATCATTTTCGCACGCTTTTGTAAATAAAGACATATTTTTGCTTAAGTATTGTTTGAGTCTTACTTTTGTTTGAATATCCCTGCAAATCTTTAACAATTGCTTAAGAATTTTGTGCACACTTTTCTGTTTGCGCTTTACAATGTATAGTCTCGGATGCATTTTCCTCGAAGCATTTGTTTCTGCTTTACGGGAGGGTTTCTATAAGTATTTTCGAGAGTTTAATTTTTGCGTTCTTTTCATACGCGACTTCGAGAATATTTTTTCCCAATGGCATTTTAGATTTCGGGCATAGATTCTTCTGGAACCAACCCTTTAACGGGTTTTTATAAGAGACGACCCTCTTATGTTTACGATGCTCTTGAAGAGGACGTCTCTATTCATTATGTCACTAACATTTGAAGTACTTATTTAAATTTCAAATGACAAAGTTAGCTCATCGTTCAGATAAGAGGCATGATAAAAAAATGTATTTCATTTAATTCCTTCTATTTTCAAAAAATACATAAGCATTTTGCTATGCAGAAAAGAAATTGCCATTACTTATGGCTATCTTGTACAAATTGTTTCTACGAGGCTGGTTGCGAGTCCCCGGTCCCAATGATGCATTTTGCTTCTGGATGTTTTTCCCCGGTTGGCGTGGCAGTCATGGTTGATGTATCCTTATATAATCTCCCCCCCCCCAAATATTTGAATACGAAGAGAGAAAACTGGAACACTGGAAGTCTCGTATCTTCGAAAGTTCCACCAATGAATTGCTAGGTAATCCTTCACTCGGCAACATACCTTACTTCCCCTTAGGAATCCATGCTATCGAGCGAAAGAATAACTAATAGTCCGCTAGTGGTTTGTGCTCGTGAGCGGTCGGGTAACCTCTATTTTGTAGCAAACTTAGCTTCCTAATGGGAATTTGTTACTGAACCAAAGATTATCTAATCTTCCCCAAGTAGGAGCTTGTTCGTTTGCCTTTCTATCAAAGGTCTTATTGCTGCTATCTTCGTAGTATGTTTTCTGTCGCTGCCTCATTAAAAACCTTGCCAAGAAAACCCAATTGGGACAAAAACTGAACGAAGGGAAAAAGATTGCAGCACACACTTTCCGCTTGAATAGTTTTCATAAGCAATAATATCTTCTGAGGTGTGCCGTATTCCAGTTGCTGGGAAACTTATCTCTATCTTGGTTCTCCAACTCGTATGAACCTTTCTTAGTGATAGCTAAAATCCGACGCGGACCTTCACGTTGGACCTAACTTCCCCGCGTTGAGCTCCCGGGTATTTTGGGTTACTTTCCTTATAACCAAGTGTACTACTTTGAAATAACGGAAGCTGGCTCTTAGATTATAATATCGTTCCATTCTTTGCTTTTGAGCTGCCATCCTTACATGCATCAAGTCCCTGTGTTTCTCGAGCAGTTTCAAGTTGATTAACATTGCTTCGTTGTTCGATTCTTCATTTGTCTGAGAATATCTCAAAGTGGGTTCGCCCACTTCTACCTGGATTAGAGCTTCAACACCGTACACAAGGAAAAAAGGAGTTTCTCATGTACTTGACTTGGTCATTGTTCGGTAGGCCCATAGAACTTCGAGAAATTCTTCGAGCCATTTGCCTTTTGCCGCTTCCAACCTTTTCTTGAGGTTTTGAATGATCACTTTGTTTGTTGACTCTGCTTGACCGTTTGCGCTCGGGTGATAAAGAGAAGATGTGATCCTCTTCATTTTCAAGTCTTCGAGGAACTTTGTAACTCTTGCACTGATAAACTGTGGTCTATTGTCGCATGTTATCTCTTTTGGTATTCTGAACCTGCGAATTATATTTTCCCACAGGATATCGACCACTTTGTGTTCTCCAATCTTGTGATAAGAACCTATTTCCACCCATTTAGAAAACTAATCATTCAGAATTAAAAGAAACCTTACCTTTCCAGGAGCTGGTGGCAGCGGTCCTACAATGTCCACCCCCTATTTCATGAATGGCCATGGGGAAAGAACCGAATGTAAGGGTTCTACCGGTTGGTGTACTAGTGGTGCGTAGCGTTGGCACTTATCGCATTTTTGTACAAAATCTTTGGCGTCGTTTTCCATGCGAGGCCAGTAATATCCTGGTCGTGCCAACTTCAGCACCAAATACTCTGCGCATGAGTGATTGCTGCATATCCCTTCTTTGATTTCTCTCATGACATAATTAGCTTCTGACGCTCCTAAGCACTGGGCCAATGGGCCTTGGAAGGATTTTCTATATAATTGGCCTTTCTTGAAGCTATAACGTGTAGCTTTGACACATAACGTCCGTGATGCTTTAGGGTCGTCGGGAAACTTTCAATGCTCGAGGTAGTTGATTATTTCATTTCTCCAGTCCTAGACCAAACTAGCCGAATTCACCTCATAGTAACCATCCGTATCCAGGATTGAGTTCATCAGTTGTACAACCATTCCGGGCTGCGATCCTTTTATTTTCATCGATGATCCTAAGTTTTCTAATGCATTGGCTTCTGCGTTATCCTCCCCCGAGATACGAAAAATTGACCACTCCCAAAATTGTGCCAAAAGATCTTGGACCTTTACCACATATTGGTTCATACGTTCTTCTTTGGTATCAAAGATCCCGTAGACCTGATTTAACACCACCTGTGAGTCACATTTGAATTCGATAACCTCAGAATCGAGTCTATGTGCCAATTCGAGCCCTGCAATCAAAGCTTCATACTCTGCTTCATTGTTAGTTAAAGCAATCGTTCCGATGGCTTGCCTTAAGGTTTCCCCCGAAGGCGTGATTAAGACTATTCCGAGCCCGGACCCCTTTATGTTGGAAGCTCCATCCGTAAATAAGGTCCAAACCCCCGATGTCGATTTCGAAACCATTACTGCCTCCTTGGTTGCCAGAAGTAGTAGTCCTGGACTAAAGTTGGCCACGAAGTCAGCCAAGACTTGTGACTAGAGCTGTCAAAACGGGTCAGCCTAGCCCAGCCTAGCCCAGCCTAGCCCAAGCCTCGTGGGCTTTTAAATTTGGTGGCTAGGATGGGCTGGCCCGCCATATGAAAGGGCCTTAAAATGGCTAGCCCAACCCAGCCCTAAGAGGGCCGCGGACTGGGGCGGGCCGGCCTTTTAACATTTTTTTGAAAATAAAATTTCTTTAAATTCTTAAATATTTTTTCATGACGTAGTCGATTAATCATAAAACAACTTCTGTTTACTTAGAGCGAAGCTTGATATTTGACGAGGAATCTCATAATTGAAATGTAAGTTCTCTATAACTCTACCTCTTCTTTTATTACTTTTCTTTCATTTTCCTCAAATTCAGAGATTGCTTCAATAAGATTATATGCTGAGGTTTTCTAATTTAGGATTAACATCATTTGCCGATTTCATCATTATAGTCCATAAACTTTTTAAAAATTTCTGAAATTTGCTAGTGGTCAAACCTTTTTGTATGTATTTAAAATTGATCTTTTTTTATACTGAAGAGCAGTTTAAATATTAATAATATATCAAAGTAATACGAGCTGAGCATTGGCCTCTGAAAGTAATATTTTATTTTAAAAAAAAATATTATTATTGACCATCTAAAACTTTTGGAGTTCGTTATTAATTAAGCAAAAGAAAAACTAATTTTGTCATATTACATGCATGTCAAAAATCAAAATTCTAGTTGATATGGAAGGGTAACTGAGCAATCTAAGGTCGGGGAATGAAGAGTATAGTTAATATTTTTTAAGCTTTTTTCTTTTTTTTAAATATTTTATATTTAATTAATTTGAGTTTAATTAATTTTTGGCAAATGGGCCGGCCCAGGCCTAGCCTCGATCAAGCCTCAAGGGCTAGCGGGCTAATTTGGGCTGGGCTTATAAGCCTTAGTTTAAAATGGGCTCAAACAATCCTAGCCCAACCCTACCCAAGTAGCGGTCTGGGTTGGGCTGGCCTCATGGGCCAAGCCCATTTTGACGGCTCTAGTTGTAACTTAATTGCATTACTTGGTTTATATTCTGTGTCTAATTCAGTCATTTCGACGGGCCATTTGGCCAATCTACCCAATAACTCGAGTTTGTGGAGGATGTTCCACAAAGGAAAAGTAGTCACCACAGCTATCGGGTGGCATTGGAAGTACAGCCTCAGCTTCCGAGCGGCGACGAGAGCTAAGGCCTGTTTCACTAAATGTGGGTAGCGAGTTTCTGTTCCCGTTAAATTTTTGCTAACGTAATAAATGGGAAATTGATTACCTTCGTCCTCGCGGACTAAAACCGCACTTACCGCAGCTTTTGAAACCGAGAGGTAGACCAACAATGTTTCACCTTCTTTTGGTTTCGAGAGAAATGGAGGGATTGATAAGTAATTCTTCAGGTCCCTTAAATCCTGTTGGCATTCTGGTGTCCATTCGAGATTATTATTCTTTTTGAGCTACGTGAAGAAGCGATGACATTTTTCCGACGATCGGCAAATGAACCCGCTCAAAGGTGCTAACCTTCCTATGAGTCTTTGGACTTCCTTTACGTTTGAAAATTGATCCGGGATATCTTATATGGCCTTGATTTTGTCGAGATTTACCTAAATTCCCCTTTGTCAGACCAGAGACCCTAGGAACTTGCCAGAACTGACCCCGAACGCACACTTCTCGGGGTTAAGTTTCATGTTATGATTCCTCAGGATGTCGAATGTTTCTTATAAATGCTTAAGGTGGTCGTCTGCATTCAAAGACTTAATGATCATATCGTCGATATAAAATTCCATGATCTTTTCTATTTGCTTTTCAAACATCTTATTTACGAGCCGTTGATAGGTGGCTCCGGCATTTTCAACCTGAAGGGAATTACATTGTAACAATATGTATCAAAATTTTTTATAAACAAAGTTTTTTCCTAATCTTCCGGGTTCACTTAATCTGGTTGTACCCGAAATAAGCATCAAGGAAACTCATCAACTCGTGCCCGGCCGTGACATCAATTATTTGATTGTTATTTGGTAGTGGGAACGAGTCTTCCGGGAATGCCTTATTAAGATCTTTATAGTCTACACACATGCGAAATTTATTCTTCTTCTTAGGAACTAGCACTACATTGGCTAGCCAATCTGGATATCTTACCTCTCCGACCAAATCGATTTAAGCAAGCAGGTTACCTCTTCTTTGACAAATTTATTCCTGGCCTCGGCAATAGGGCGTTTATTATGTCGTACCGATGGTATGTTGGGATCCAAACTCAGCTTGTACATGACTATTTTCATCGGGATACCCGTCATATCCTCGTGCGACCATGGAAAACAGTCAGCGTTAAGTTTTAAGGAATTCAATAAAACCATATCTGAGCTTGAGGTGCAGTCCTGTCCCCAAATGAAATTTTCTTTCTACGAGTTCTTCGAACAATGCCACTTGCTCCCGCTCCTTCGCCATGGACTTTGTTGCGTCCGTCTCTTCCAAAACATGGAAATATCTCGGCACATGATATTGTTCTGACGACTCTGCTCCTGGGCTAACTCCGTCTAACCAAGTAAATAGGCTTCGGTTCCTGTAATTGCTATGCCGTGCACTCCCCCCCTTTGCTAATGAAAATTGAGATTATACTTATCTCCCTTGCTGCTAGTTGATTACCTCTTACCTGCTTGATTCTTTTGAGCATTGGAAACTTCAGTAATTGATGATATGTTGATGGTATAACTTTCATCTCATGTAACCATGTCCATCCCAGGATGATGTTGTATCACATATTACCATCTACTACTTCGAAGAGAGTTGTTTTCGTTACTCCTTCAACGTTCATGAGCAGCAAGATCTCTCCCCATTTTGTCACGCTCGCAAGGTTGAATCCTGCGAGGAGCTTTGTTGCCGGAATAATGCTTCCACTGAGTTTATCTTGTTCCAATACTCTCCATTGTATGATATTAGTCGAACTTTCTGGATTCACTAGAACACGTTTAACCTTAAAATCTAACACATATAAAGAGATTACTAGTGTGTCGTTGTGTGGTAAAATAAATCCATCTACGTCCTTTCCGTGAAAGTTATATCGTCTTCCCGGAGTCTTTTACTGTGAGTTATTGATTCTTTCGTCTTCTTTGCTGCCGAAAAGGTGACCCTGCTAATCTTATTCCCCCCCCCCCCCGAAGGTCATATTGATCATTTGGCATGGGGTTTCTTCTCCTGCTTTCGAAGGTTCCGCGTTGTCTCTGTGGCGACCATAATTGTTCTTAGCTCGATCACTTAAGCATTCTCGGAGATGACCATTTTTTATAGTTTTGACACCTCTTCCTGGAGGTGTCGGGAGTCCCCTGTTCGGTGACCGTTCATCTTGTGGTATTCACACCATAAGCTGGGATCCCTCTGACTGGAATCGAATCTCATAGGTCTTGGGAATCATGCCTCTTTAATATTTCTCATGGTTGACACTAGTTCCACTACACTAACGTCGAAGTTATATTATGATAACCTGGGGAAAGAAAGATCCCGAGACCCTGACGTTTCTTTATCTTGAAGAGATCTATTGTTTCGACCACGATCGGACCCTTTGTCAACGGTAAATATTTTTACTGGTCGAAAATTTCTGCCACGACATTCGGTAGTAATATTCTCATGTGGCTCTGAAGATTCGTCATACTTTGGAATTTCAGGCATTTTGAACCGCTTCGGGATTAGTTCGGGTGCGCACTCGACTTGTACGGTAATTGAATATACGTTTTCAAGTTCGGGCCTTTCAATACTGGTGGCGCGCCCAGGATTTGATCCATGCAGGTGCTTACTTCCCTCATGAGACGTAAAAGTTCATCCTGGAACGGATCGTTCTGTTGTTGAGACCGAATCTGCTCCCCCCCACCCCCGTCGAAGCTAACTTCACCCCTGAGAGTGTTGTTATCGACTCTCTGCGTTGTTTTGTATGCTGGAATAACGAGAGGAATTGGATCTCGTCTGTTTACATTATTCGAAGCCCCCAATAGTGCCTGCTTCAGTTCCGTCATAACCTGATCCTGCCGTGTGAGATGACCTAGAATGATTGTTTGTTGCTCTTGCAGGACCCTCACCGCATCCGCTACATGCTCCTCATCAGCATCATCGGGAGTTGTCTCCCGAACCTTCGAGGGTACCACCTGTCATGCACCGGCGTGGCATCATTCTCCTCACTTCGGGTGTCACTGATTGAATCCTCGAAATGAGGCTGATCCCCTCGAATTTCAGGTTTGTTTGTGTCGTTAACAGTGTTATCTGTCATTTTTTGTGTTTTTCCCTAAGACCAAATAATCAAAACACGTTAGTAAAAAAGACAAGGATCAACATAATTGCACGACTGTTTAGGCCCCAGGGTGGTCGCCAAGTGAACTAATTTGATCCTGAAATAAAGCAATAATTGAAAAAATGTACAATACTTAGCCTTAGAATGTAGATGAAATAACAGAGATAATAATTCCGTGAATACTGTTTCAGGGTACAACAATGATGAGATCAGAAAGCAAGAAAGTAAGATTATTTTAAGCTTTTGTATAGAATGTAGTATAAGTTTAGCCAGAAAATTCATGCCCTTTACACTGATAACTAAACTCACTATCTATAGCTATTTTTAGGGAAAAAGGTCCTAGGATCGTGTCCTCCATTAATGTCAATTATAAGGGCCATTGATGAAAATGTAAAGGTGAACATAAATGCCAAATGCTAACGTTGAATCCAAGACGGACCGTCGCTCTTAATGCTACAGAATATTACCGAATAAATGCTACAGGGCGCAAAGCATTTAATACACTTTTATGAACGTTATCCTTTCCGGTGACAAGCGAAATGGCCGCGTTCGATCTTCGGTCATCTCCGTCTTGGGTTCAACGTGTCCTTCCTTTATACGACCATGTGTCGTATCATATTTCACCCTATACAAGTTTATAAATACTTCTATAATTAAAAGTATGCAAAACCTTCAAAGATAAATTATAATACAAATAGAAATAACAGTTATATTAAAATATTTAAGTATAGATTAATGTTTAAAGAAAAATAAATACTCTCGTTAGAATCCACCAATATACGCTAAACGTTAAACTATTAGACTGTCATACTACATAAAGCTAAAATTCCTTTTGTTAGACTTTACTTTTATTCGCTAGAACTACATTTTTTTAAGTTCGGAGGAGTGGCACCCCATGGCGCCGTCGCCATATAAATCACTGACGCGTGGGGAATCCAAGTCTTTCCTATTTTTTCCTAGAAGTGGAAAAGTATTTTCCCATTTTGAGTAACTTCAACCTTAAACTATCTGCAAACATTTTAGGACCTCATCCGACTATTAATTATTTTAATAAAAATCAGTGTTCTTTGGCTACTTTCAAGAGTTTTCACGTGACCTTACTCGTAATACATGTTTCTCCCTTTTCTTTCAGTCCATTAGTCCAATTTCTTTTGTACTATGTCTTCTGTTTTTACTCCCAAAATTTCTTCTTCCTCCTCTTTTTTCCTAATTGTGGCACAAAAAATGATTGGAAAATGCCTGTTTAATAAAATGAGTTAAGTTCAAAAGATATCTCTCTATTGGAAAACTGTGTTTTCTATTTAAATATTTTGCTGAATTAAAGTCAAATCTATGACTATGGGAAGAAAATGAGATAAGTATTTAATTCTAATGAAATTTGTAGCTAGTTGAAGGGCGTCTTTCCATCTGGTAATTGATCCTTGGATCTAACAAACTGAGTGATCAATTATCCTTGATCTACTTTCTCTCTGAAAAAGTGATACATGCTTAGTTCTAGCATGCATTACTAGACTTGTAGTCATGCATAGAGCACTCAAGTTGCCACAAAATACAACATGAGCAGTTTTGATATACATTCCAATGTCTTGTAGAATATAGCTTATCCAAGTAAGTTCAGTTGCCCTTGCCGTCAGTGCTCTATACTCAGCTTCAATACTTGACCTTGCAACAATGTTCTGCTTTCTTGATGACCAGGTGTCAGAATTTGCACCAAGGTATATACTATATCCAGTAGTAGACTTCCCAGTTATGAAATATCCTGCCCAGTGTGCATCTGAGAACCATACATCGTAAAGGGAGACTGTGATATGATTATCAATCCACAATCAATGGTCCCTTTGGCATACCCCAATATTCTCTTTACTGCCAAAAGGTGCGTGCGGTTTGGATTCTACATGAATTGAGTTGCAAGGTTAATAACATGAGTAATTTATGGTGTGGTGAGTGTGAGGTACTGCAAGCTTCCCACAATGCTTCTGTAAAGTGAGGGATCAATTGCTTTGCCAGCTGCTTCTTGTAGACCATGTTTCTGAGCTAGTGGATTATGCACTACTTTTGCATTTGCCATATCCACTTTTCTTAGGACATCATTTGCATATTTACTTTGATTCAAGTGCATTCCTCCAGGAAAATAGCTTACTTCAATACCCAAGAATTAACTCAAGAGTCCAAGATCCTTCATAGCAAATTCATCTCCCAGCTTTTGCACTACTCCCCATATGTGTCTTGAGTTGCTTCGTCTCACAATTATATCATCTACATAAAATAGAAGTAAGATTGTTCCTTCTGCATCATGAAGAGTAAATAGGGAAGAATCAACTCTACTGCATTTGAAACTAAGATGAAATAGAAATATGCTAAACCTCTCAAACCAAGCTCTGGGAGCTTGTTTGAGGCCCTAGAGTGCCTTCTTTAAGAAGCAACATGGTCAGGATACCTTGAATCAGTGAAGCCTGGTGGTTGAGTATAGACTTCTTCCTATAGATGACCATGTAGGAAGGCATTCTTAATATCTAGTTGACTAATGGCCAATGTAAAGTGACAACAACAAAAAGGATAACTCTTATAGTTGTAGCTTTAATTACTGGACTGAAAGTTTCTTCAAAATCAACCCCTTCAAGTTGTGAGCACCTTTTAGTAACTAGCTTTGCTTTGTGTCTTTCTATTGACCCATTTTGTTTCATTTTTGTTTTAAACAGAAGTTCTGTGGACTAACATCCAAGTTTTATTTTGATGTAAGGCTTTAATCCAGTGAGGGAGTGAAGGATTTTAATCACTTATTAGTACCCTTGCTTTAGTTTCAGTACGAAAATAGAGATTTTATATCCAAATCTAATGAAACCACGTGAATTGCTGGCATGTTGGAGGATTGGAGCTTAACAAAAATCTAACTCAAAAAGGAGTATTCGAGCTTATCAAGGAAAATGAGAATTGCAAGAAGAAGTGCCCGCAGATGATTATGCCACAGCAAAAATAGAAGTGCGGCCGCAGATGAAGCCTTGAAACCTCTGAGGAGATTTGTAAAAGCACGGTCCGCACACTAAATTGTGCAGCCGCAAAAGCTGGTCGCACTGACAAAATTTGACAAGTTCTGAGAAGGTGCAAAAGACCAAGTGTGGAGCCTCTTGAAAATGCACCCTGCAACCAAACTGTGTGGCCGTAGAAGCTGAAGTGCAGAGGCAGAGATAATTGTGCAACCGCAGAGTTCCTCCTATTGCAAGAGAAGAAGCAAAGTACGGTCCGCACATGGAATTGTGTGGTCGGAGAACCTCCTTAAGGGTATTTTTGTCACCGAAATTCTGGACATTATAAATAGATGTGAAACACTTTTTTAGGGAAATTTTTGTATTCCTAGAAGCCGTGGCAGTTATATTTTACCTTTTTAAGTTGTGATAAACTTTAGTGAAGACCCATTAATTTTACACTTTAATTCTACTTCTATGTATTCAATTACTTCTTCTCTTTATTTTTCTATGTCAATTATCATGAGTAGCTAGAATTATCTAGGGTTGTTACCCAATCCTAGTGTGTAGATCTTATGGGTTGTTAATACTAATGCTTGTTTATGATTGGGTGTTGGTTATTTAGCTTCGTTTAAAATTTTATCTAGAATTAAATGTTACAAACATTGATTGATGCCTGTTTGACTTAGTTCTTACCAGAGAAAGAGAAACCTAGTCTAAAAAAATTTGGCTAATAAGAAATTGAACTAGTTAATGTTTTAACTAGTGTGATTAAAAGCTTTGAACTAGAGATAAGGAAAACCCGAATTGGACTCATATCAATTGCTTAGATTGAAACCCATTTGGACTTGAGAAAGCCAATTTGGGCATAATTGCTATATGACTTAGAGGTATTGAGTGGGTATTGCGAAGTGAGAGTCATAATACACCCCGCTCTACCAAACAAGCATTAATTTAATATACACATTAGGTTTACTCCTAGGTGAAATACATCCCTAGGCTTTTCCTCAATCGATAAAAAAGCAACAAAAATAATTTGCTCTCTAGTTGCTTTTACTTAGTCTAATTTCTTAGCGTTAAGTTAGATAACAATCACTCTCTTGTTTGGAGGTATAATTTAGCTATTTTATGTTCTATATTCAAGTATTTAGCTTAATACCGATTATAAACTCCCCGAGGAATTTGACCCCGACTCACGTTGGGTATTATAATTGCAACGACCATCTTTCACTTATTATTGAGTGTGGACTGGACTTGATCAATTTTTGGCGCCGTTGACGGGGATTTTTTACGGTATTAGCTATATAGTTGAGTTTGTTTCTTGAAATATCTTCTTTTAATTTTGTGATTCTTATTTGTTGAAGTGACTGTAGGTACCAAATGGCAAATAACGAACTTGGAAATTTTCCATTGGGAGAGGTGGATGGCAAAAAGGAGCAACTTGATGAAATGCCTCAAGCTCCACAGCAAAATTATCGAGGTCGTGTTCAACAAGACAATGTGCCTCCACCTTCCCCACCTCCACCACCACAACCACAAGAGGTGTAATATCGGATTTTGCCCAATGAAGGTTATGCAAGTGCCACAGTCCTCCCTCACATTAGGGAACTTTTAAATCACCAATGTGATGCTTACTTTGCTCGAGCAATGAGGCTATTTCATTAGGGCATCGAATCAAAATACTTACATGCATTTGATGAATTTTATGGGTACATGTTGGGGAGCAAAGAAAGAAATAGTTCGGAATATTCTTTGAGGCTAAGTCTTTTTCCGTTCTCACGTAGGGTTAAGGCTTTGGATTGGTTGGAACGCTTGACTTATCATTCTATCCATACTTCGAATGAATCAACGTCGAAGTTTATCGCAAAGGTTTTATCTCCTGGCATATGGCTACTCTTAGGGATGAAATATTGGCTTTCAAGCAAGAGCCCAATGAACCATTGCATGGAATTTGGGAGCGATATCGGATAATGGTTAAAGAGTGATCGAACAATGATATGACCAACAACGTGATCTAACAAACTCTCTACCGTGGTATTAATACTAGGAACCACTGTGTGGTCAATCAATTGGTCGGAGGCAACTTTATGACAACACCTTATGGAGAGGCATGTGAGATTCATGATGAGATGGCGAAAACTTCTTCGGCTTGGAAATTCCAAGCTAATGTTACCTAAGGTGATCCTAACATGATTCATCTTCATAAAGAGTTACAAGACCATGGGCAAGCCATTGCCAAATTGACAACAACTATGACCCAACTTGATAAGGCCCAACTTAATCAAGTACAAGCTCCTAAGCAAGTTCATGCTATGGAAGGTGTAAGTGTGTTGGTCAACAAGAAGAGGATCAAGGATCCACAATTTCAATCCCGAGTGGAACATTTTGCACAAGATGATGGTAGTTTTGATCAAGATGATTCCTATTATGAGCAAGAAGAAGAGGTAAAATTTGTGAATAATTACCAAGGGCAACATAGTAATTTCTAAGGGTCCAATCAACAACAATGGAGTTCTCGAAATTACCAAGGCAATTGGGGTCCTAAAATAAAGGGAATTGGCAAAACAACATAAACCAACGAAATTGGGGAGGCAAAAATCAAGGAAGTTGGGAAAACAATAACAATCATGGAAATCGAGGATTGAGTTTTCAAAGGCTCCAATGTACCTACAACCTAGCAAACCGCCTCCTTATCTTTCCCATGGTTCAATTTCTTCAAATAATGAAATGGGCCGTATTGAGAACATGTTTATGCAAATGATGGAGAAGAATGTAGATTTAGATTCCCAACTTGCCTCACATACCACCTCAATCCGTAATCTTAAAGTTCAAATGGGGAAAACCTCTCAAGCTCTTAATATCGTTCTAAGAGGCTACGACCAAGCAACACGATATTAAACCCAAATGGTGGTAACAACACGGGGCATACGATGGCGGTTATCACAAGAGGTTAAAGAGGCGGTAATGCACCCACCTCAAATGAAAGGCAACTTGTGGATGATGACCAAATGATCCAAGAGAAGGAAATCCCAAGCAATGATGTTCAAGCAAGTGATGAGTTTCAGATTGATATTGATGATAGTGGGGAGGAGACCCAAGAAGAGATGAACCCATGTAGGGAGAACAATATTGACATACCGAAACAAGTAGTACAAAAGGCTAAGGCACCTTTGCCTAAGCCTCCACCTCCTTATCCTCAAAGGCTCACCAAGAAAAATGGTGAGAATCAATTCACGAAGTTTAGTAAAATTATGAAAAGTCTCTATTTTAAAGTTCCATTGGTAGAAGCTTTGGAACAAATGTCCGGTTATTCTAAGTTTATGAAATATCTCGTGACCAAGAAGAGGTCAATGAATTTTGAAACTATTAAAGTCATTCATCAAGTGAGTGCAATTTCTCATCCCATGGCTCCTAAGTTGGAGGATCCTGGTGCTTTCACCATTTCTTGTACTATTGGGAGTGCCGATTTTGCTAAAGCTCTTTGTGATCTTGGGCCAATTATCAATTTGATGCCCTATTCGGTGTTTAAAACTTTGAGAATTGGGAAACGAAGACCCACATCTATGAGGTTGCAAATGGCCGATCGTACCATGAAGAGGCCGTTCAGAGTGATTTAGTATGTTTTGGTCCGAGTTGATAAGTTCATTCTTCTGGTGGACTTTGTTATTCTATATTGTGAGGTTGATGATGAAATGCCCACTATTCTTGGAAGACTTTTCCTTTCCACAGGTAAGGCTCTTCATGATGTGGAAGGTAGAGAACTAACTTTCCGGGTTGGTGATGAAAAAGTGGTATTTCATGTTTGCAAGTCTATATGGAAACCAAAAATACAATGAAGTGTGTTCTTTTGCGGACTTGGTGACCGATGTTATTGCTGATAATACAAGTGGTACAATCAATGTTGGTGGTATATTGAAAGTTGTTTTGCTCAACTTTGATGATGATGATGCGATGAATGGTTTAATGGAATGTGTGAATTCTTTGCAAGGAATGAGGTCGTACAATTAAGAACCGCGGAAATGATCTTTTGATCTTGAGAATAGGAAAACTCCTCCTACAAAGCCTTCTATTGAAGAGTCGCCTACTTTGGAGTTGAAACCATTTCCACCACATGTCACGCCCCGAACTTGGGGGGCAAGACCGGCACCCGTTGCCTTACCTATCCTTGCGTACCAACTTGCGACTAAGGGATTCTGAGCATATAATGTCATACTTTGGCCATGGGCCATATTGCAAAACAATTGCGAATACTGACTAAATCTCAATATAAAGTTGGGCTGACAAGGCCGTCATAACTACTACAACTGACAGACCAACAAAATGTACATAAAAGGCCGTCAAGACGAACATACTGCATTAACTGGCAGGATATGTCTACAAGCCTCTACTGATGGATATACTATGATCGGAACAAGGCCCCGACCTACTCATAAAATATATACATATATGCAACGATGTATGTAAATCTCTAGACCCGGCAACTCCGAAGGGTATTGAGCTTACCGATCAAGCTAAACCCGGGCAACATCTAATGAGGAGGTCTACCCGTCTGTCTGTCTGAACCTGCACGTATGAAATGCAACGCCCCCAGAAAAGGGATGTCAGTACGAAATAATGTACCGAGTATGTAAGGAAATATACTGAAAGCTGAAACTGAACTGATAATATAATAACTGAAAGCAACTGGGAATCAGAAATAATCTGAACATGTGCTTACCTGTTGATACTAACTCAACTCTCTCAATATAGTAAGTAAAATAGTTGTCCGGCCCTATAAGGCTCGGTATATATATATATATATATATATATATATATATATATATATATATAACTGCTCTGCCGTAGTAGGCTCTCTCATAGGTGCTCGGCCATACTAGGCTCTGTATCTCGACCACTAGGCTCGCCATAGGCGCTCGACCACAGTAGGCACGATATATAACTTACCATCTGATCAGAGGTTGCCTAATAGGGGCCTGCCCATCGATTATATCTCGATGGTAATAAAAATACTGTAATACTGTATATATAGATTCTCAGCTCTCTTGACTGGAAGAAGATAATACTCAATTGAACATGAAGTCTGGATAAGGAGAATATTGTAACTTACAAGACTAGGAAAATATACGTAAATTCCAGAATATGAATTTCTCTTTATGCCTCGTTATCAAGCTCGTGTAATTACGAGATCATGCCAAAATGAAGGAAGGACTTAGCCTTAACATACCTGGAGTAGGGAAAACCTCGTATGATATTTTTGAGAAGGATTACACCGTACTTCCTTAAAATTTCAAAATCTCACATTGCTTAAGATGCTATGAAATCTCGGTTTGAATCATTGAATATACTCACCTTACTATGTTGCTTCAGATTGCATTGCTATTATTTGATGTTCAAAGATGAGTATATGGTCCTTATCTCCTTGGTCATGATTTTACCAAGATATACACCTTCTAATGGTAACATTTTTTGGATTTAGAAATCCTTATGTTGGAAGATAAGTATCCTTTGGTTGCCACCTAATATAATATGACTTAAGAGTCATTTGTTTGGTTTAGTGTCTTGATTCCATGTGGGGTGGGGTGGGGTGGGAATTTTAATCTTATCCAATAATTAATTAATTAATTAGGTAATATCCCGCTACTCGGTAATTAATCAATTACCCGCATAATTAAGAATTGTCTCAAATTACTTAAAATTTTACTTATTTTTAATACACTTTATACATTCTACTATAATAGTCATATGGTGCTTTGTGTGGTACTAGTCCATAAATATCGGGTATTATCGCTCGGCCCGTATTTTATCCCAATATGTTAAACTTGGACGAAAATAAATCTTCTTTGACTTGCTTCCCCTCTCACCTTCACGAATTTACTCATCACTTGTTTGAAACAACATAATGCTTATAATCTTAAAATAATCTCATTCTCGAACTTACGTCGATTACTTACGACGAAACTTTAACATACGAAAATGCGGGATGTAACACCACACCATTGATATGAATTTCTTGGCCCTTGTTCTACTATACTGGTTATTATTTCCTCTTGTTTTTCTAACGTGCAGGTTGATTCCACATTGACAGTGTTGCAAAAGTGAAAGAAAGCTATGGGTAGACTTTGGTAGATATTATAAGCCTCGCATTTTACATGCATAATATCAAGTTGGAGGATAGTGCTAAATCGTCCATTGAACATCAAAGAAGACCCAATGAAGCCATGCAAGAAGTGGTCAAGAAGGTAATTATCAAGTGGTTGGATGCCAGGGTTGTCTACCCCATTTTTGATAGTTCATGGACCTCTCTAGCTCAATGTGTCCCAAAGAAGGGGGAATGAAGGTGGTTATTAATGAGAATAATGAGTTCATTCCCACAAGAATGGTCATCGGTTGGAGAGTTTGTGTGGGTTATGGTAAGCTCAACACAGTTACAAGGACGGATCACTTTTCCCTTTCTTTTATGGATCAAATGCTCAATAGATTGCGCGGCTGTGCTTTCTATTGTTTTCTTGATGGTTACTTGAGATACAAACAAATTATTTTTGCTCTGGAAGATCAAGAGAAATCCCTCTTTCCATGTCCTTATGGTACTTTCGCTTTCAAATGGATGCCTTTTGCTTTGTGCAATTCAACGGCGACTTTTTAACAGTGTATGATAGCTATTTTCATGGATATGGTGGAAGACTACCTTGAGGTCTTCATGGATGACTTCACGGTGGTTGGAGATTCTTTTGATGATTGTCTTGCATATTTGGACAAAGTATTGGTTAGATACAAGGAAGCGAATTTGGTACTCAGTTGGAAGAAATCTCATTTCATAGTTTAGAAAGGCATTGTCCTTAGCAATAAGATCTCAAAGAATGGTATTGAAGTTGACAAGGAGACGATTGAGGTTATTTCTAAGCTTCCACCCTCGACCTAGGTAAAGAGTGTGTGGTGTTTCTTAGGCCATGTGGGTTTCTACCGGCGCTTTATCAAAGATTTCTCTAAAGTGGAGAACCGATTGTGTAAGCTCCTTGAGAAGAACACTAAGTTTCATTTCAATGATGATTGTATATGGTTTTTGAAGAATTGAAGCTCAAGTTGATAACTACTCCTATCATTAACTCTCCAAATTGGAGTTTACCGTTTGAGCTCATGTGTGATGCAAGTGATGTAGCGGTTGGGGTTGTTTTTGGGCAGAGTGTCAACAAGGTTTTTCATCTGATTTACCATGAATAGTACCTAATTCAATTATACTATTACGGAAAAAGATCTCCTTGCTATTATGTTTGCTATTGAGAAGTTCCGCCCGTACTTGATGGGTGCCAAAGTTATTGTCCACACGGATCATGTGGCACTGTACTATCTTATGATCAAGAAGGAATCTGAAGCTCGGTTGATGAGATGGATGCTTTTGTTGCAAGATTTTGACAGTGACGTCCAAGATAAGAAGGGAAGTGAAAATCAAGTGGCGAACCACTTGTCTCGTTCGGGGGAGGAGGGGAGGCCACACGATGACCTTGAAATCAGTGACTCTTTCCCCAATGAGAAACTTTTGGCAATATCAATGAGAGATGTACCATGATATGTAACGACCCGGTCGGTCGTTCCGTAGAATTTGCATTATTGTTGTTGTTATTGCCTTGTCATAGGTTGGGTATACTGTTTATGATGTGTTAGAGTTGGTAGGCTCGGAATCGGAATGGGTGTAGAGAGAATGTAGTCATTTAGTCCTTTAAATAACCTTAAAATGGGAAAAAAGTCAACTGAGAGTTGACTTATTGGTAAACGACCTCGGAATGCGGATTTTATGGCTCGAATAGCTTTGTTAGGTGATTTGGGACTTAGGAGTGTCTTCAGAATAATTTTGTGATGTCCGGTGTAGAATTGGGCTTGAATTGGCGAAAGTTAATTTTTGGTGATTTTTGATTGGCAGTAGAAAATAGGCTATCGGGGTCAGAATGGAATTCCGGAAGTTGGAACAGGTTCGTAATGTCATTTTGGATATGTCTGCAAAATTTCAGGTCAATCAGAGTTGTTTAGGATAGTTTCGGCATCGTTGGTGGATTTTAGAAATTTGAAAGTTCTTAGGCTTGAATCCGAAGTGATTTTTGTGTTTTGATGTTAGTTTTCGTGTTCCGAGGGCACAACTAAGTTTGAATGATCATATATGATATGTTGGTATGTTTGGTTGGGGTCCCGAGGGGCTCGGAATTGATTTTGGATGGTTGACGGGAAGTTCAGAGTTGGAAATTTGCAGCAAAAAGTTGTTGGTATGAATTCACATTGATTTTCGCACCTACGGAAGTTTGACCATAGGTGCGGGCCCGCATGAGCGATAAAGGCACCGCAGGTGCGAGTTTGAGCCAGCCCATAAGAGCATCGCAGATGCGGCCACTTGACCGCACCTGCAAGGTCGTATGTGCGGAAGTGGAGCCGCAGGTGTGAGATTTGGTCAGTCCGTGGAATGTCGCAGGTGCGATTAGTGGTACCGCTGGTGCGAGAATTGGCCGCAGGTGCGGAACCCCTGGGCAGAAAGTATAAATTAAAACCCTATGCGACCATTAAACCTTTTAACACCATTTTTGAACGGAAAAAGAGCTTGGAGGCGATTTTGAAGAGGGAAAATCAGTGTTCTTCATAGAGGTAAGTATTTTGGACCCTAAAACTCGATTATAGGTGATTAAAAACCTTAGTATCAGTGTTTAATACATGAAAAGGGGTAGAAAAAGATGGGGTTAGGGCTTGAGATTATGAGACTTTCAGGGATCGAATTGAGGGGTCAAACGAACTCCGATTTTAGCGTTCTTTATATGTAAGGACTCGTGAGATGATGAAGAACAGTTTTGTATAAAATTTGTCAAGTTCCGAGACGTGGGCCCGGGGTTCGGGTTTTTGCTAATTTCGGATTTTTGAGCTAAAATTGGTATTTTTAATTGGAATTCATTCCTTAAGCATAATTTGATGATAAAGGTCTGATATTTATAGATTTGGAGCGCTCAGAAGTAGATACGAGAGGCAAGCGGGTCGCAGAGTAGCTTTTCGAGCTAGTTGAGGTTAGTAATGTGTTTATATCCTGTCCTGAGGGTATGAAACCCTGGACCTTGTATCCTTTCACGGATTTTGGAATGCAAAGATTGGAACTTTGGAAATATATTCCCTATTTAGGCAACTATTGAGTTGCGAGGCTAATTTAACTATTTTCCTCACTTGATATGATATGATTTTCACTCATCCTTTTCTTGATAATTGTTTTGACAGTCAGAGTATTTTGATATTATTTATTAAAAATGAAACACTGTTTTGGGTCGAGAACTCGGTATATTTATGGCCTGAAGGGCATGTTGAGAGTGTTTGACTGAGTGAGGCTGCGGGCCAATATTGTGAGGATGTTATGATATGAGAGAGGCCGAGGGCCAATATTGTGAGTTATTTATGCCATGATGTGGCTTGTTATAGCGCTTGGGCTATAGGAGCCCCTCCGGAGCCTATACACACCCCCAATGAGCGCATGTACCTATTGAGTGCGAGTGATGCCCACGGGGCTGATACTGAGTGACTGTGAGGGTTCCTGCTAGGTTGATACTGAGTGACTGTGAGGTTGCCTGCTGGGCTAATACTGAGTGACTGTGAGTTTGCCTGCTGGGCTAATACTGAGTGATTGTGAGGTTGCCCGCTGGGCTGATACTGAGTGATTGTGAGGTGATGAGGAAAAGTGTTACGAGAAAAGATTATGGCTCGAGGGGAAGATTATGATGATTTTACTGAGTTTGTGACTATGATTCACTTCATTTTTCAAACGGATATTTACTGAGAGTTTTACTGAGATATATTGAAATTATACTTGTTTCAAAGGATTTCTGGAAATTGGTTTTCGAACTTATGTATTTGATGAATACTTTATGGTGACTTTGTGTTTTATTGTTTTTGTGAATTGGTGTATCTGTGCTGTGTGTTTCTTATTTCTCAAACTATGATTTATTTTCATTACTACTGAGTTGGCGTACTCATCATTACTCCCTGTGCATCTGTGCACAGATCCAGGTACCGGTTCGGAGTAGTAGCTGTCTTCGTTCGTATTCAGCAGCTTACGGGATTTCGAGGTAGTTGTTCAGCGTCCGCAGCTTCTCCATTTCCCTTCCTTTACTAGTATTAGTATTTATTTCATGGACATTGATTAAGACATTAACGAAGTTAGTTTTATTTCTTAGATGATCGTGACCATGTTGACTCCAGTCTTGGGAGGTTTTGTTTAGATTGTTAGATTATTATGGGGACGCAAAGACTTAATGAAATTAATTATGACTCTGTTTGCTGTTTATGATTGATTTTTGAAGTATTATAATAGAACGAATGAGTAATTAGGTGATGGTTGGATATCCTATTTCCACTATAGGCGCCATCACGACCGGTTAGGATTTGGGGTCGTGACAAGTTGGTATCAGAGCTCTAGGTTACATAGGACTCAACGGTCATGAGCAGGTTTAGTAGAGTCTTGCGGATCGGTACAGAGACGTCTGTACTTATCTTCGAGAGGCTGCAGAACCCTTAGGAAACATTCCATATTCTTGAATTCTTATCGTGAGAATCCATTTATTCAGCCAAAAGCGTAACTCTTTGAATTCCTTTCATGTATTCGAATACGCACGCGAGCGCTTGGTATCAATTATGGATTGGCGACTTGTGACTTCCATGGGTGACATGTGATTTTTAACATGTTGATAATGGGCCAGTCGGAAGGACTTGAGGCTGAATCTTATCTGTGGCTTGAGTGTTGAGATTTCATTTGTATGGGTGCATGCGTTGGGGACTTATATGTCTGTTGGTGTCCTTATTGATGGAACTTGTGACTAGATGACTACGTGGTAAGTGTGATTTATAGTTAGATGTGTTCGGTTTGTTTAATTATGACAAGAATGGATTAGCGGGAGATGTAACAAGAATCATTGAGTAATTGACTTCAGTCTTAAGTTAGAATATGGCCTCGAGCTGGGAGTGTAGTGAAGGACCTCTCATGTTGTTTAGATGTTGAGTGAAGCGGATCCTTCGGTCGTGTTCTGAGTTCCTGTGATGTCTTTTGAGCTGACCAATGCTCCAGTAGCATTCACGCATTTGATTAGCGGTGTATTCAGGCAGTGATTGCACTCCTTTGTTATTGTATTTATTGATGGCAGCCTGTCGTACTCTCGTAGCCAGGGATAGCATATTCAACATTTGATGATGGTATTACAAGGATATAGGAGGAGGATCTTTGTGCGAAGTTCTCCAAGTGTGAATTTTTGGATCAGTTCAGTAGCATTCTTGGGACACGTGGTGTCTAGTGAAGGTATCTATGTGGTCAGACGAGTGTGAGTAGAGCTTCCAGAAGCTCAAGATTTCCTTGGCCGCAACTCCAATGTCAGTATTGCCATCAGCTTCAGGTTCTTATACCGCTTATTGTGATGTCTCGAGGGCAGGCATTAGTTGTGCTCTGATATAGGAGGGTAAAACGATTGAGTAATAGCTATGATCTTCGGAAGTGTATAGAGAGATATCAGTTGGAGGCTGTGCAGGCAGGGGTATCTCCTGCGGGTCGTCCCGAGGTGTGTGGTCCTTATGTTTATCTGTAGTAAGTTCTCTTCTACCAGTAAAAGATGTATGTTGTAATTTGAGTTTAGATCGCTTGTGGAAGTTGGCATGACCATTTCAATGGTGGATGCGAGATTTGTATTCGATTTGAGGGTTAGATGGTTTGGGTTATATGAGCTTATGAAGGATCTAGTTGAATCTCACCACAATATGGTGGCAGTGATAACGTGTGGGCATCGTGAGTTATTGTTTATCTTGATCTTTGGCTTTGAGCCAAGTGGGGGAGTCCGCTAATGATAAGTTGATTACACGACTATGTGTTGTATTGGTTTCGATTCGAGGTATATTGGTGAATCAGTTATGACCTACAAAGGTGGAGTCTGGGAATGACTCGAGTGATGGAAATTTCTTCGATACAAGTTGTAGTGTACTTTACGGATAGTGGAATTCATTGAATGATGGAGTTGTATTGGTAAGTGTAGAGTGTGCAATGTATGAGTGTGCTTGTTGCTTCAAGGGTGTGGATTTCTTTCCTAGCATGTGGATTGCAAGCGGGGTCAGGTTGTTCTGTTTACTTGGTCAGGGTAATTGAGATTTGCGTAGATCAGAAGACTCTCAAGAATGGTTCCGATGGGTTCAAGGTTATACGTAACAATTGGGGATCTTCAAGAGGTGTGTTTGGCTAGAACTGAGATTTACGGGGAAGGTGTCAAGGCTTGTGGTATATTTGTGTTATCATGGATTCTATCCATCAGTATCAGGAAAGTGAAGGTAATGGCTTTAAAATTCGCAGGAAGTCTCTTCAGGGTAAGTATTTCTAATCTAGTGCATTTGGGAATATGAGGGAGTATTCAGTGGCCTATGAGCCTTAGACTGTATATTTTTATGCTCGGGTTTCGTGCGGCTAGTCGGGATTAAGAATTGTGGTATTATGGCAAGAAGAAGTATCAATTCGAAGGTAAGTAAGAAAGAACTTGGATAAATAGGGCAGCTTGGTAGTACGTCGGATCGACATGATAAGGGATATGGTTAGTTCTTTGGGTGTTTATAAGGTAATGAGTTGTTATAGGTGTTTCTTAGCAATCCTCTTGGAATTTGGTGGCATGCGTAGCTTGGTTGAGTTAGAAGGATTCAGTCCTGGCAGTTTGGTGTTGTACAAATGTGATTCGAGAGTTCTTGATGGTTTCTACCACGGTTAGAGATGTATATTTTTACTAGCGTGAGGGCCATATAATGTATAGTGATTTTGCTTCTAGATGGGATCAAATGGAAAGTTCTGGGCTAGTTGGGTACATAGTTGTTTGTGGCTAGGAAGGGATCATGAAGTTCTCATATTTATCATAGGATTGCATGGCCTATGCGGTATTTTGTGTATAGTGAAGAGTGGCATATGTGAGGTCACGATTCAGTTCTGGAAGGAAGGTCAGCACTGGCAGTTTCGGATGACTAGGTAAAGGATACCACTATTGGATCGCTTGATGAGAGTATACATTCATAAAGGACAATGTGTAAGACAATGTGTTTGGATAAGGATGCTTCATTAGTGCTACGACACTCTCTTGTTGGATCGACTGCTGGTATTCGAGGTTTCTTGGTGACACAGAGGAATTATGGGGGTATCCCTCGTGGAATGATAAAGTATTAGGGGCGTGTTATATAATTGAGATCAGATATGGTAATTGGTGCACTTAATGGAATTTGAGACTAAGAGTTCTAATAAACAGATTATTTTGTGGTTGTGAACTATGAGGATGCGAGCAAAGCTAGTCAGGTGTTAGTATATGTCATGATTTAGTCATTATGAACCGTTGGAGAGTTATCTACCTGATGTGGATGACCAGAGTTAATTTAGAATTTTTGGTAGGCCAGTATGGGTGTGTGTTCCACACTGAGTCGGAATTGTTGACTCCAAATTGCTATTGTTGAGGGATGTACCATTCGATTGTCATTGAGCTTATTCATGTTTTGGAGTGATCTATGAGTTTCCTTTCGGTGTTTCGAGGAGTTGTGATCGTTGGTTATATATGTGCATAGGGTGTAGTTCTATCGAGGCTTTATAGCGAGATTTGAGTAAGGTAAGTAATTGGGTGTTGCAGGATTGAGACGTGTTGGTTATGTTCTTTCTGGTTCGGGTGACATGGTATCGTCCGATTTCCCCGTGGTTATGGAAATGCACTTTGAGTAATTGATGTCGAATTTCGCATGGTTATGGGTTTTGAGCAGGGTGGCTTGGAGTATTTCATGTGGTCCAGCGGTTGGATGGGATCACGCTTTGTAGAAAAGTTAAGTAAAGGTATGATCCTTGGTGTCGGAATTGTGTGATATGGTTTCACGATGTGTACCAGGCTTTTAGCATGATGTGGTAATGGTAAGAGTTTATAGCAGGATAGTCCTCTCGTGTGAGTCTTCTTTATTTAATGAATTGAGCTCTTGGGATGTTGTTATTGAGTGCACGAGTTGCACAAGTTATGGATGGTATTGATACTAATCGGACGAATGGTTACTAGTTTCTGCGTGTGCCTTTCATCATTGGTAGTATATGAAAGGATTAGAATGAGTCTTTGCTTGATAAGAGGTTATTTACCGGTATTGGGTTGTTATAAGCAACTATCGTGATTAGGAGTTATCGGGACGAGTGCTTGAGTCATGCAGAGGATCATGGTATTTCATCTTGGGTTACGGATATGACTTGTTACAGTGTGCTCAGACTTATTCAGCTTATAATTGTGGGATTTTGATCTTGTAAATTGATTCAGAAGTGAAAATGTAGTTCTAAGGTTTATGGGTTAGGATTTGATAATGAAATTTCAGTTATGTTGTGATATCAGACCTAGATGGAGTAAGGTGACATGGAATATCCTCCGAATATGTGCACGGTGGGTTACACAACAACTTTTGGTGCTGTTGGAACACTTCTGGGCACGTTCGAGGATGAACATATGTTTAAGTGGGGGAGAATGTAACGACCCGGTCGGTCGTTCCGTAGAATTTGCATTATTGTTGCTGTTATTGCCTTGTCATAGGTTGGTTATACTGTTTATGATGTGTTAGAGTTGGTAGGCTCGGAATCGGAATGGTTGTAGAGAGAATATAGTCATTTAGTCCTTTAAATAGCCTTAAAATGGGGAAAAAGTCAACTGAGAGTTGACTTATTGGTAAACGACCTCGGAATATGGATTTTATAGCTCGGATAGCTTCGTTAGGTGATTGGGACTTAGGAGTGTGTTCAGAATAATTTTGTGATGTCCGGTGTAGAATTAGGCTTGAATTGGCGAAAGTTAGTTTTTGGTGATTTCCGGTCGGCGGTGGAAAATAGGCTATCGGGGTCGAAATGAAATTCCGGAAGTTGGAACAGGTTTGTAATGTCATTTTGGATATGTCTGCAAAATTTCAGGTCAATCGGAGTTGTTTTGGATAGTTTCGGCATCGTTGGTGGATTTTAGAAATTTTAAAGTTCTTAGGCTTGAATCCGTAGTGATTTTGGTTTTTTTGATGTTAGTTTTGGTCTTCCGAGGGTGCAACTAAGTGTGAATGAACATATATGATATGTTGGTATGTTTGGTTGGGGTCCCGAGGGGCTCGCAATTGATTTCGGATGGTTGATGGGAAGTTTGGAGTTGGAAATTTGCAGCAAAACGCTGCTGGTGTGAATTCACAGTGATTTTCGCACCTCCGGAAGTTTGACCGCATGTGCGGGCCCGTAGTTGCGAGTTTGAGCCATCCCATGAGAGCATCGCAGATGCGGTCACTTGATCGCACCTGCGAGGTCGTAGGTGCGGAAGGGGAGCCGCAGGTGCGAGATTTGGTCAGTCCGTGGAAGGTCGCAGGTGCGGTTAGTGGGACCGCTGGTGCGGTCTCGCAGGTGCGGAACCCCTGGCAGAAAGTATAAATTAAAACCCCCCGCGACCATTAAACCTTTTAACAACATTTTTGAACGGGGAAAGAGCTTGGAGGCGATTTTGAAGAGGAAAAATCAGTGTTCTTCATAGGGGTAAGTATTTTGGACCCTAAAACTCGATTGTAGGTGATTAAAGACCTTAATATCAGTGTTTAATTCATGAAAATCAGTAGAAAAAGATGGGGTTAGGGCTTGAGATTATGAGACCTTTAGGGATCGATTTGAGGGGTCAAACGAACTTCGATTCTAGCGTTCTTTATATGTACGGACTTGTGAGATGATGAAGAACAGTTTGGTATAAAATTTGTCGAGTTCTGAAATGCGGGCCCGGGGGTCGGGTTTTGGCTCATTTCGGGTTTTGAGCTAAAATTGGTATTTTTCAATTGGAATTCATTCCTTAAGCATAATTTGATGATAAAGGTCTGATCTTTAGAAGTTGATACGAGAGGCAAGCGGGTCGCAGAGTAGCTTTTCGGGCTAGTTGAGGTAAGTAATGTCTTTAAATCCTGTCCTGAGGGTATGGAACCCCGGACCTTGCATCCTTTCACGGATTTTGGAATACAAAGATTGGAACTTTGGAAATATATTCCCTTCTTTGGGAACTATTGAGTTGCGAAACCGATTTTTAAGCCTATGCTTAATAGTATTGATATATTTTGATATGATTTGGGTTGTAAGCCATGTTTGGGGCCTGGTGCCGATCTATTTACCCCTTGAGGGCTGATTTTACTATTTTCCTCACTTGATATGATATAATTTTCACTCAGCCTTTTCTTGATAATTGTTTTGACACTCAGAGTATTTTGATATTATTTCTTGAAAATGAAACACTGCTTTGGGTCGAGAACCCAGTATATTTATGGCCTGAAGGGCATGTTGAGAGTGTCTGACTGAGTGAGGCTGCGGGCCAATATTGTGAGGATGTTATGATATGATAGAGGCCGAGGGAAAATATTGTGAGTGATTTATGCCATGATGTGGCTTGTTATAGCGCTTGGGCTGTAGGAGCCCCTCCGGAGTCTGTACACACCCCTAGTGAGCGCATGTACCTATTGAGTGCGAGTGATGCCTGTGGGGCTGATACTGAGTGACTGTGAGGTTGCCTGCTGGGCTGATACTGAGTGATTGTGAGGTTGCCCGCTGGGCTGATACTTAGTGAGGGTGAAGTGCTGAGGAAAAGTGTTACGAGAAATGATTATGGCCCGAGGGGCAGATTATGATGATTTTACTGAGTTTTTGACTATGATTCACTTCATTTTTCAAATGGATTTTTATTAAGAGTTTTACTGAGATATATTGAAATTATACTTGTTTCAAGGGATTTCTGGAAAACATGTTTTCGAACTTATGTATTTGATGAATACTTTATGGCGACTTGTTGTTTTACCGTTTTTGTGAATTGGTGTATCTGTGCTATGTGTTTCTTATTTCTCAAACTGTGATTTATTTTCATTACTACTGAGTTGGAGTACTCATCATTACTCCATGTGCCTCTGTGCACAGATCTAGGTACCGGTTCAGAGCAGTAGCTGTCTTCGTTCGTATTCAGCAGCTTACGGGATTTCGAGGTAGCTGTTCAGCGTCCACAGCTTCTCCATTTCCCTTCCTTTTTTAGTATTAGTATTTATTTCATGGACATTGATTAATACATTAGCAGAGTTAGTTTTATTTCCTAGATGCTCGTGACCATGTTGACTTCAGTCTTGGGAGGTTTTGTTTAGACGGTTAGATTATTATGGGGACGCAAAGACTTAATGAAATTAATTATTACTCTGTTTGATGTTTATGATTGATTTTTGAAGTATTATAATAGAACGAATGAGTAATTAGGTGATGGTTGGCTAGCCTAGTTCCATGATAGGCGACATCACGATCGATTAGGATTTGGGGTCGTGACATTTGCATATTTAACAAATTTTCTAGTAAGTGGTATCATTCTGGATGAATTCTCTTCAAACCAAAGGAAAAAGCTAAAAAGGTACTGTCAAGACTACTATTGGGATGAGCCATAACCTTTCCGGATTTGCACGGATAGGGAGATTAGGATGTGTGTTCCAGAAGAAGAGCAAGGTGATATTCTAAGAGCTTGTCATTCTCCGCCATATGGTGGATCAAGAACAATGGCTAAAGTTTTAAGTTGTGGTTTCTATTAGACTACTCTCTACAAAGATGCAAATGACTTAGTGAAATGATGTGATGAATGCCAACGGGTCGGTGGAATTTCAAAGAAACATGAGATGCCTCTTACAGCCATCTTGAAGATTGATATCTTTGATGTTTGGGGAATTTAATTTAAATTTATGGGCCTTTTTGTAAGTTCTTGTGGAAACAATTATATTTTGGTCGCGGTGGATTACTTGTCCAAATAGGTTGAGGTCATTGCCTTACCCAATAATGAGGCTAGAAATGTAGTGGCTTTCTTGAAGAAGAATATTTTTACTAGATTTTGAACTCCACGTGCAATCATAAGCGATGTGGGGTCACATTTTTTCAACAAGGCTTTCGGTATCTTACTTAGCAGGTATGGTGTTACTCACAAGGTCACGACTCCCTATCACCCACAAGCTATTGGTCAAGTGGAAGTCTCCAACCGGAAGATAAAGAGTTTCTTGTCTAAAATGGTAAATGAAAATTGGAAAGATTGGTCCAAGAGATTGATGATGCACTATGGGCATAAAGGATGACTTACAAAATACCTATAGGAATATCCCCATACCGGTTAGTGTACGGGAAGACTTGTCATCTTCCGGTGAAACTAGAGCACAAGGCAATATGGGCCTTGAGGAAATTGAATCTTTATTGGGATGTAGCTGCTAACTTGCGAGTTACACATTTGAATGAATTGGATGAGTACTAGTGTCATGCTTATGAGAGTTCATCCTTGTACAAAGAAAAGATGAAATATCTTCATGACAAGTATATATGGAACATAACGTTCAAGGCCGGTGATCTAGTGTTGTTGTCTAACTCAAGGTTGAGGTTGTTTCCCGGGAAGCTTAAGTCCAAGTGGAGTTGTCCGTTTAAAAATGTTGGCGTTACACCTTTCGATGCATTGGATTTGAAGAACAACAAGGATGAAATATTTCAAGTCAATGGTCATCGGATGAAGCACTACTTGGGAAAAGTTGGAGAGAGTCACGTGGTGATGGTCGTTTACTTCACTTGAGGATGCTGTGACATTGCGTCGTGCCACGACGTTAAATAAGGAGCTTCTTGGGAGGCATCCCAATTTTTTTTCTTTTCACTTTTTAATTAGATGTTATTTGTTGTTTCTAACTTGATTTGAAGTGTTCTTAGGGATGAGTGTTAGATGAGAAATGGTAGAAAAGGTTGTGTCATCAAAATAGGAAATGCAGATCACACATTTTCTTTGTGCTACCATAGATGCCTTTGTGTGGCCGAATATTTCATCTGTGGACCGCATTTGCTAGAGCAAACTTAGATGCCAAATGATTCTATGAACTTTCACCTGTTAGTGCAGGGAAAAACTATGGACTTCTTGATACACTACTACAAATGACTAAATTTTGATCGTTGAAACGGTCGCAAATCGGAAAGAAATCGAGATTTTTTGATGAATTTCTGACTTCGCAAATAATTTGCGAATGAAACAGTCGAACATTTCCGACGTAATTGGTCGCAAAATGGATAATCTGGGACATGTTGAACCTTTAGGGATTTATGGCTGATTTGATCGGTAAATTTTCGACCAGGCACAAATTTGAATAATAAAATAATTAAATACGGGACATGTTGAACCGTATCGTTCGCAAACTGAGTTAAACTAGTCAGACCTCGTAAATGATATATTTTTCTATTGAATCGATCACAAATAATTTACTTAAGTTTTATTTAGCGACCAAAACGGTAAATATTGCAAAAAATATATTTCGCGATATTTTGGGCCAAAACTTTCAAAATATACGGTTTGAGTGTCTCCTATAAAGAAAATAGAAACTTTTTTCGCAAGTTGCGATCGATTCGGTCGGAATTTCCGACATATTTTTTCGGTTGGAAAATTTCAGCTGGAAAATTGATATTTTTGAGTTGTGGGAATTGTGCGGCCGCACTTGTAATTGTGCGTACCGCACAAGAATGATTGACCATTGAAGGACATGTTGCAGAGTGTGTCCGGCACTTGAAATTGTGCGGGCGCACTTGCCTCTTTCACCTTCCAATTTCTCATAGTATATATAGAACTGAAGGCCTCATTTTATACTTTGCAAAGTTACGGTTGCTCTTGTTACCTGAGGATTTAACACGTTTTAAACGCACAACACCATTTGCGCTCACTAGGATCATTGCACATTTACACTATCTGGTATGCCTCATTTCATGTTGATTTTATTTCATTTTATTTCATTTTAATTTTTGAATTTATTCTTTTCCTATTTAGCTTTAGGCTATTCGTTATTATATTCCTTCAAAGTATGCATGTGGTGTAGTTTTATACTGAGTAATTGATAAAGCATATTAGATCGAGTTGGGTTGACTGATTTCTATGTCTATACCATGTTTCCAAGTATATTTTAACAATTTTATTTATAACCTAGGTAAAGTTAGACATGTCCCGTTTTGAGTTCGTAATTGTGTCGATCGCACTTGAAATTGTGCGGTCCACAATCTTCTAATGTAACCAACTTGGGTAGATGGTGTTTGTGTGGTGATGTGCCGGAGAATTTCGGCACATTTAATACCATATTGCTTAGATTAGGGCTCGTTTCA
>ML281359.1:0-35499 GCA_005239495.1 Nicotiana undulata | reverse complement strand
AGACCCGCAGACGTTCGTGGGCCTTGACGTCACCTTCTACTTTCCACTTTTAGCTCCGTCTTACCTTGTATTTCAAAGGCAATCTTATGTACTTATTTCAGACCTTTTGCTTGTAGTAATCTCTTAGATAGTCCGTGAGTATGTGACACCAGTTCTGGGATTTCGTTTATGGGTTTTATTTCGAAAAGTACTATGTTGTATCTTGGGTTATTTTGTTAAATCTTATATGGTGGGCCATCGAAGCCTTGGTTATCTTGCTCGCATTTGTTGTTAATAAGTTTTATTTAGTTCAAACGTTGGCTTGTCTAGCGGGTTCAACGTTAGACGCAGTCATGGCCCGAAGGTGGGAATTTTGGGTCGTGACATTGCAGATTTAGACTAAGTATAAGAAAGTATAATATTGCTTATTTGAGAATGTATGCCTGGAAGGCGTTCGACTCAGTTGGTTGTGGACTGTGGGGTGTTTACCTCGANGCCTAGTTCAATGCGAGCAGAATCAGATTGAAGTGAGTGAATGTATTTAAACAAGATTTTGGGCTTCATGCGAGTCAGAGGTGTTCATTTCAGTATGGCACTCCTCAAGGAGGGGTACTGGAATATCAGGTGTTGTCCCGTCTTCGTCAAATTCATGTGACATTGTGATTGTGCCGTGTGAGTTGTGAAACGGCTTGATTATTTCTTATGTGTTGAGGTTCCGCGTAGTGACGAGGTTATGTGAGCAGGATGGCTTATGAGATTTCAGATTATATATCGCACCTCAGTCGTGCTGGAGTTTTGTAGCATATGGCTCTATCAGTCTCCCCAGAATGGTATTATGCACTTAGCGTGCTTGTGGCCGATATTCAGTGATTTGTAATAGTGAGAAATTCATCTCCGTGTATATTTACTTATGTAAATCTTATGATGGGATCGGGTGGCACGCCGCCACGGGTATGTTATTTGGATCGGGTTGCACGCCGCAACAGTGTGATGTTGAGCAAGGCTCCTGTAATTATTTTTTTGTGTGTTTTACTTCGTAATTTTCTGAGGAAAGTTCATATTAGTTGCGTGAGTTGAGTAGTCCCTTCCGGAGTCATTTCCTTATGTGTCGTGTTCGAATTGTGGCCCATTGGCGCATTGTGGCATCGTGTGAGGCTAATGACCGTGTTTGGGGTGACTGGTTATCTGAGCAGTTCATACGGGGTGAGACGAGAGTTATAAATTTGGGATCGGTGTGTTAAGATCATGCGAGTATATTGCAAGGGAGTTGCCATTATTGGTCTACAATGAGATGATGATCTAAGGTTAGAGAAAGGATTTCAACGTGTGGTTAACTCTGCAAATGGTTACGAATTTCTACACATTTCCTCCGCTGTGGTATGAATATAACTTATAAGGTGCTTTGAGAGCATCAAAGTCGCAGAATTCTGGCTATTAAGGTTCAGGGAGCGTTATTGTGGTCAGATGATGAACTATGCAGTGTATGGTGCCGATTCAACAAAGGCGCGCAGTTGTGTTCTGGTGCCTCGTGTGGTAGTTGATACGATGTTAAAATGTTAGAAACATGCCTGGCAGAGAATTTCAGATATTAGAACTAAGTTCGGAGCTTATTGTATGAATAAAGGAGGATATATTCAGATTTGATCAAGCTAATGTGCCCAACTGGGTTGTGGTAGCCCGGTCAGGTGCGCGAGGTGTTAAACAGTGATTTCAGATAATTCTGGGGCAGTTCTTGGCACGTTCGAGGATGAACGTCTGTTTAAGTGGGGAAGAATGTAACGACCCGACCGGTCGTTTTGATATCCAGCGCGTCGTTCAACAGTTGGGAGTCACGAACAACTTCATTTCAGGTATATTGACTTCTGCATATGGTTGGAATTTAAATTCAGGAAGATCGGAGTTGAATTTAAAGGAAGATTCTCATTTAGAAGTCTTAAGTTGAAGAAATCAGGTAAGGCTGGGATTTTGAGTAAACGACCTCGGAATCAGGATCCGAAGGTTCCAGCAGGTTTGTATGATGATTTCGGACATGGGCGTATGTCCGGAACGGGTTTTAGATAACCCGGGAGCAGTTCAGCGTATATTGTGGAAAGTCAGTATTTTAAGGAAATTTACTAAGTTTGACTTGAAGTACATTTCAATGATACTGATGTCCGTTTGGGATTCCGAGTCTGGTAATAGCTCCGTATGGTGATTCTGGAGTTGGGAGCATGATCAGAAGTGAATTCGGATATCCGAAAGTCAATTTAAGGTCTTTTGGCTAAAGATAGAAAATTGAAGGTTTTGAAGAATTCGACCGGAAATAGAAATTTTGATATCGGGTTCGGAATGCGATTCCGGAAGTTGGAGCAGGTCCGTAATGTTGAATATGACTTGCCTGCAAAATTTGAGGTCAATCAGACGTGGTTTGGTAGGTTTCGGCATCAAATGTGAAAGTTAGAAATTTTCAAAGTTCATAGAGTTGGATTTTAGTACGATTTGTAATTTCGGCGTTGTTTGAGGTGATTTGATGCCCCGAGCAAGTTCGTGGGATGTTATGGGACTGAGTCGTGTGTTTGGACGGGGTCCCGGGGGCCTCAGGTGTGTTTCGGGGTGGTTTCGGGGCATTTCAGAGTGAATTTGTTGTTGCTGTTTCTGGTATTTTTGGTAATGCTATGCGATCATAGCCTTAGCTATGCGATCGCGGAGAGGAAATTGAGGGGCAAGGTTTTTGGCCTATGCGATCGCGGATGTTGGTGTGCGATCGCGGAGAAGGGCTGGGTAGGCTAGTGTGATCGCAAGGGGGAAGGTGCGATCGCGGAGAAGGATTTTGGTGGGAGCTGGAAATGGCATGTGCGATCGCGGGCATGCTTGTGCGATCGCGGAGGAGTGATCTGGGTGACCTGTGCGATCGCAGACGACTTCATGCGATCGCATAGAAGGGCAGAACTGGGCAGTGTTGATTAAAACGGGATTTTGGCATTTCTCTCTCATTTTTCAAAGCCATGGGCGATTTTTGGAGAGCTTCAAGAGAGGATTTTCGTCATCTATGTTAAGGTAAGTTACTCCTACTCGTTTCAAGTTAGATACAAGATTATTACATGGGATTAAACATGAAAAATTTGTGGAAAAATTAGTATGTTCAAGAAAACCTAGAAATTTGGAAATTTGGATTTTTGCCACGAATTGAGTATGAATAATTGAGTAAAGTGTGTAATTGAATTAGTAAAGCTTCGGGTAGAGATTTTCTTCAAGAAATTTTGAGGTCTGGGCACGTGGGTCCGAGGGCGTTTTGGTCATTTCATTGAGCCAGGTTGAAGAACTTTGTAATTTGAATTGGTTATGATCTATTGAGTATATTTTCATTGAATTATCGTTATTTGGATAGTTTGGGAGCGTGCGCATCCATTTTTAGTCGTCGTAGAGGCTTGGAAGCCGGTGATGAATCTTCGGAGCGAGGTGAGTCTCCTTTCTAACATCGTAAGAGGGAAATTGTCCTTCTAGGTAACCTTGTTTGCTATGTGATCTTGTTTGGGGGCTACGTACGCACCGAGTGACGGGAGTCCGTACGTAGTGGCTATTACTGCTTCGTCCGGGTAGTTAGGACACAACATGTTCATTGCTTTCCCCTGCTGTAGCATAGATATGACTTGTATACTTGTGTGATTGGTATTGTTGTCTTTGAACGTTGTGATACTTGGCTTGATTTAAGTGTGATAAGAGAATCACGGGATGGGATCGGGCCGTATGCCATGGCAGAGTGATGATTGATTATGTTATGGGATCGGGCCGTACGCCACGGCAAAGTGATAATTGATTATATTATGGGATCGGGCCGTATGCCACGACAGAGTGATGATTGATTATGTTATGGGATCGGGCCGTACGCCACGACAGAGCGATGATTGACTATATTACGAGATCGGGCCGTACGCCACGACATAGTGATGATTGATTATATTATGGGATCGGGCCGTACGCCACGGCGAGATTGAGACTACCAGGGTGGGATCGGGTCATACGCCACATCGAGATTGAGACTACCAGGGTAGGATCGGGTCGTACGCCACAGCGAGATTGAGACTACCAGGGTGGGATCGGGCCATACTNAGACGGGATACTCACTGGGTACATATATTTTTATGTACTCATGCTACACTTTCTGTGCATTTTGTTGCACAGGTACCTTCATAGTTCGGAAAATGATTCAGAGACTTACTCGGGCTGCATTCATCCGGAGGCATTCCGCAGTTGACAGAGTCTCCTTCCTTCTATATCTTTACTTGTATTTTATTGCATTTGTCCCATTTATTCTCGAACAAGAGTTGTGTAATTGTATAAATTCTTAGAAACTGCTCTTGTACTTGTGTCACCAGGTTCTGGGGATGTGTTGAGTCTTGTTTTATTGAATTAAATAGATTTCTTGTCGTGTTTAATTTACAAAAATTTATTTATTTGATTATGAAATTCAATAAAGGCAACGCTTTCGAAATTGTTAAACAGGGAGGTATTTCAACTGATTAAGGGGTTGGCTTGCCTGTCAGTGGTGTCCGGCGCCATCACAACCCATAGGTTTTGGGTCGTGACAGAAAGTCTGGTCCAAAGGAAGTAGTTGTCCTTTGACGTTTACTACGTCTTGGATTTTCCTCATTAAACGTACTTTCCTTTTCTTCTTCTCCAGGTCACTTAAATTTTTCACTAGACGACTCACATTCATTTTTATACGGATAATTATTCTCAAAGAATTCAACATTATCGGATTCGATTATATTATTAATATGAATGTTGGGATTTTCTTATTTATGAACCAGAAAACGATATGCCTTACTATTTCTTGCATATCCTACGAAAATGTAATCAACCGTTTTCGGTCTAATCTTTGCCCTTTTGGGTTTAAGAATTTCCACTTTAGTCAAAGACCCCCACACTTTAAAATATTTTAAGTTGTTCCTTCCTTTTTATTTTTCATATGGAATGGATCGCGTTTTGTTATGGGGAACTCGGTTGAGTATTTGATTGGCTGTAAGAATAGATCCCCCTCCCCTCCCCCTCCGCACAAGTTCTGGGGTAAACCCGAACTTATCAACAAGGCATTCATCATCTCCTTTAATGTTCTATTCTTTCTTTCCTCAATTCCATTAGATTACGGTGAGTAAGGGGCAGTTGCTTGGTGAATAATGTCATATTCCAAACATATTTCTTCAAAAGGAGATTCATATTCATCACCCCGATCACTTCTTATCCTTTTGATCTTTTTGTTTAGTTGCGTTAAACTTCATTTTTTGTATTGCTTTAATTCCTCAATTGCTTCATCTTTACTATTAGTAAGTAAATATAGCAATATCTAGTACTGTCGTCAATAAAAGTTATGAAATACTTTATCCCACCGCGAGATGATATTGACTTCATGCCGCAAATATCTGTGTGGATTAAGTCTAAAGGATTTGAATTCATTTCAACCGACTTATAAGGATGTTTCACATACTTAGATTCCGCACATATTTGACATTTCAAATTACTGCATTCAAATTTAGGCAATACTTCCAAGTTAATCATTTTTCGTATAGTTTTGAAGTTGACGTGACCTAAACGTGCATGCCATAAATTATTTGACTCAAGTAAGAAGAAGCTTGAAATTTTTGATATCAATATCTATTACATTCAACTTGAAAAGGCCCTCTGTTAGGTAACCTTTTCATACATACACATCATTCTTACTTATTATAACTTTTCAGAAACAAAGACACACTTAAATCTATTATTGATAAGAAGTCCAGCAGAGACCAAATTCTTGCGAAATTTCAGGAACATGAAGAACATTGTTTAGAGTCACAACTTTACCCGAAGTCATCTTGAAATCTATTTTACCAACTAATTCAATTTTTGCTGTTGCGGAGTTTCCCATAAAGATAGTCTCGTCGGGACCTGCGGGAATATAAAAGGCAAATAACTCTTTGTTAGCACAAACATGGCGAGTGGCTCCAGAATCAGTGCACCACTCCTTGGGATTTCCTACCAAGCTGCATTCAGATAGCATGGCACATAAGTCCCCCATTTCATCATTCTTTTCAATCATGTTTGCTTGACTCTTCTTCTTGTCCTTCTTCGGTGGACGACAGTCCACAACCTTATGTCCAACCTTTCCACAGTTTTGGTAATTACCTTTGAACTTCTTCTTTGTCGAGTAATTCTTTGGACCAGACGACTTCTTTCTCTTTCTGTTGCTTGTAGATACTTCCTCAATAATATTTGCTCCCATTATTGTTGAGTTACCACGTGACTTCTTCTTAGCAACCTTGTTGTCCTCTTCAATCATAGACGAACAATAAGGTCTTCAAGCGTCATCTCCTTGCTCTTATGTTTCAAGAATTCTTAAAGTCCTTCCACAGTGGAGACAACTTTTAAATAAATACCGCAACTTGAAACACTTCATTTATGACCATACCTTCAGTCATAAATTTATAATTAGTAAAATAATCAATATCTTGAATAAAATATTGAATCCATTTATACCTTCAACAAAGAGATCATGAACAATAACTTGCAATTCTTGGACTTGCGTTATGACAGATTTGCCATCAACCATTTTGAAATCCAGAAATTTGGCGACCCAAACTTCTTAAGTCCAACATCATCAGTCTTGTACTTCTTTTAAAGAGCATTCCACAACTCTCTTGATGTTTTCATGACGCTATAAACATTGTACAATCCGTCTTCCAAGTAACTTAAAATATAGTTTTTGCATAAGAAGTCAGAATGCTTCCATGACCACCACTCTCTCATTTTAAGGAGTTTCTTCTCCTAGAACCGGAACTTCCTTGCTGATAAAGTGCTGCAAACTGTGTGTGGTCAGGTAGAAGAATATTTTTTTCCGCCAACGCTTAAAGTCCACACCGAAAAATTTTCTGGGGTTTTCTGCTGGTGCCATCGCCGGTGCAGGAGCTGTGCGACTTGAAGACGCAGTAGCCATTGCAGCAGTAGTCCCAACAGAACCATTCTGTTGTTCCGTACTTGTTGTCATTTTTCTGTAAAAGAAATTGACACAACCAGAATTATATATTCAAACTGAATACAAACAACCGATAGAAAATCATAAGATTTTAATCTCGGATTGAGTGGAAAATCAGAAAGACTTTAATCTCAAACTGGGAGTAGAAAATCTCTAGGATTTTAGTCTCCCAAAGCAGAAAATAAGATGAACACATAATATAAATAAAATTCAAATTCCTTAAGCTTGTTAGTATTATTCGGAAATATAATTTCTGCAAAATAAAACAAAACCTGAAACCAAAGACAAAAATAGAATGAAATGAATAACGCTACGAGCCCAAAAGAAAACTGTGTTTCCTTAAGAAATTTAATCCCCTCGCGGTTCCCCAAGGTTATTGGATTAATTCTTGACAAGATAGAACATAACAACTATTCTATAATACCGGCAATGGAAATTACAGAACTTCGTCGAACTCAACAAACGACAGTAAACCACTCGGATTCTTACGTTTTTGCTTTTGGAAAACAAATGCAGAAATGCAGAAGAGAGAAGGGAGAGTATGCCAATTTCGGTGGTCAGAAAGTGAGACCAAACCTTTGACTTTATAGCCAAATAGTCTGGGTTGAATAGGTGCGAAAGTAATTGTTCACATAAGGACTGTTTTGGCAGAAAAATGTTTCTGTCTGATCTCGAATTCAATGACCGTTAATCGTTAGGAAACTATCTGCGAAATAAAATCCGCGCGAAAATATCAGGGAAAAGAAAATTAAATAACGGAAAACGGGAAATAAATTTGATCCAAAAAATTATCAATAAATCATATCAGTTGACCAAATTCAAATCCGAATCTGAAGCCGAAGCCGAGTCAAGCGAGCGACGACGACGGTGGCGCGACGTCATCTTTCTGTCTTAACTCTTTAAGAGCTAGAAGACGTGCTTCTCTATATAAGCACAAAGATTTTCTTTCCTTCTTTCGATGAGGGACAAAGTGCATTAGTAAATGAAATTATTTCAAACTTTTTGTTTCGCTCCTAATCCTTTCCCTCTATTTTCCATTTACACCTCTTATCTAATTAGATTAAAAATTCAACATTTGCTTGGAAGAGAATTATGACACCTAAAGTGCTCACGATCAGTAGAGAATATCTAGGCGAATTTATAGGAGACGTGGCGGGGAGGATTCCAACGAGAGGCCAAATAGTAACCCTAGACCTTTCCAATCTTTTCTACAACATTTGCTTTGTTAGTAATAAAATTACAGCTTGTTAATTGCCTTGCTTTTAGTTAGTAAACAATAACTCATTATTTAATATTTTCTGAAGGTGGATTACTTGAATTCTTGCGTAATTAGTGGTTGTGATTAGTAAGTTAATCCCTGTGAGATTCGACTCCGCACTTGTAAATCGGAGTATATTTGTAACAACCGCTAGACCTCTTAGAGGCATAATTAGGTATGATCAGTGGCCCACATATAAGGTAATAAATTTTTTACCTTGCTTCTCAAGTAAATAATATATCGGATAATATTCTTTAGTTATGCATATATGGTAGTTTTTCTTATGGAAAGAAACATTTTTTATTAGGAGTCCCTAGGGCAATTATAATTCATGGAGAAGTCTTTAGGCTAAAGTATTTACCTAAGAGTCGCTAGCCTACCTATAAATACACCTGTGACTCCATCAGTCTTGCATCCTACGATAGGCACTAGCGGGATCTAGGTTTTCTTTCAAGGTTCTTCCAAAGTAATTTCCCACATCACTTGAACAACCATGGCCTGGAGGCACATTCCTTGTATAATTTTCGCTATGTTGGCTCTACGCATGTGTTTAAATTCTACATCGTGCCAGAGCCTCCTTTAGCTGTGTGTTCAGTGTCTAGTTTTGTTGATGGTGGTTAAAACATATAATTACCATCCTATACTCTCGCGTTTCTGCGACAACTAATTTGTAACATGGAACAGAACTTTTGTCGATAGATTTAAGTTTTGGTTCCTACTATATTGTTGTTAACCGCCTTATGTATGAACTTGTTGTTCCGTTGTTATGATCGATCTCTACATGTTTTAGTTGTTCTGTTTTTTGTATTAGCAGTTGCTTGGTTACAATATGTCTTCTAGAATAAATATTGACAATTAATTGTATTGTCTTATTAGTTCACTATTTTTGAATCTCAAAGTATTAGATCTGTTGTAAGAATATTTCCTACAAGTCTGAATGAAGTTTGTGCATTTGTATGACAATTAGAAATTAATTAATGTAATATGAACAGAAAGGGTTGCTAAACCCACGTAATCAATCATGGAAGTAACTACCGTTGTCTTTTCACTGTGTTGCCTCATTTCCTTTCAATCTAAGGTATGTTTATTATTAAATGGCAATTTTCTCTTGAATGTGTTTATAAATCTAACTTGTGAAGAGGTGCTGGTAATCTGAACAATGCTTTTTATTTTATTTTTAACTTTAACAAGGATTCATAGAGTCCTGATCAACTTTCTCCGATTCATAAGTGTTTTTCGTTATTAAAGGGTGCATAAATTAAGTTGCTTTGGTTATGTCACGCTCCGAACCGGGGGCTGGACGTAACACGACACTTGGTGCCTGACTATATGTGACCGAGCGAACCAACTGGCTGGCTGAATAAACATGTGATATCATAACATACTGAATGACGGAAGATAAACTAACACATGCTGATATACTGAAAGCCTGAATGTTATAAATCATAGTGTGGAAACATTAATCAAGTCTGAAACAAATCTGTAGTCAACATTGCTTAACATGAAAAGCTTGTGACTCTGTCTAACTATTACTCTAATCTATGAAGCCTCTAATATAGTACTGAAAACACTCACTGTCTGAGAATACTAAAGACTGTAAGGTAATGATAATGCCCCGAAGGAACTGGGGATCACCAAATAGCTGGTATAAGAATCCTAGTGCTATGAATCACCAACCTGTAAATCATTACCTACATTGTGAGATGCAGACCCTAGGCAAAAGGGATGTCAATACATTTGAATTGCACTGGTATGTAAAGCAACTGAAAGAAAGAATTATAAATACTAAAACAGAAACTAAGTTGATAAGTGAGAATTTATAATTGATAACTGGAATGATAACTATTGAGACTGAAGCATAAATGATAACTGATAACTGATAACTGCACTAATAACTGAAATGATAACTGATAAATGAACCGAGCAAAGGAAGTAAAGATATGAATACTCCCTCTTCTGAATGATGAACAACCTGTTTATCTGAATAAACAATGGCCTCAGGCCCATTATCTATGTGCACAAGCTACGGCCGCATGCCCTAGTATACATTACATAACTACGGCCCAGGCCTAAAATTGCATGAAGCATCAACTACGGCCTCTGGCACAAACATGCATAAACCATAAACTACGACCTCATGCCCAAATACCCATAAAGCATATAAATTACAGCCTCAGGCCCAGATATTGCGTTCAACATTCAGAAATTTAAAATCAGGACCTAGAATCATACTGCAATACATGATACTGAAATACTGAATCACAGTGAATTACATGATAGTGGAATACTGAATAGGACTAGACTGAGACATGTATTCTTGAACTGATTATGAATACTGAAACTTCAATTGTTTATGACATGCTGAGTAATCTAGACTGAGACGCGGGGGCCTCAAACCCAAGTCTATATTGAATACGCACTGAGCTCACAACGTTCATAGTGAAAGTCATGAACGAGTTATGAAGCTGTAGAATAGAAGTTCTGCAACTATTCAAGGAACTAAGCTTAATTATATTTCTGGGGCAATTAGTAACATTGTAAAGAAAACATAGTGTAGGGCGAATCATTAACATTCCCAACCATAGAGAGTTAGCATCACATACCTTACTCTGGCCCTTTTTAAGAGTATCACAATGTTCGTTGCCTTTTTCAATGAATATATATATATATATATATATATATATATATTAAGAGGAACCAATATTAGCATCAATTCTCCTATTTTAGAAACTTAGGAATTTTATCAAACACCTTATGGGTGTAAAGCCTCATGTCCCTTAGTAATTGGTCTTTTCTTTACCAAGTTCTCATTCTACTACTTCTAGATGATTCTACAATCCCAAATAGATGTAACTAATACTATTTCTCATCACCCAAATATCTACAACAATCATAAGTCAATAATCCAAAACCCTAGCATAGTTCTTATGGTTCTTTTATCAAACCCATTAACAATTCTCCCAAAAACTCATCAATTCATAGTTATAAATGATTCGTGTGTAGAAGCATAACCTTTGAAAGTTCACTCCTCTTGAATTCGAGTTCTTGGGTTTCCTTTCTCAAGAATGGTGTCTAGATCGAAAATCTAATGAGTGGAAGGATTTACCCATGTTAATAAGGTGATGGAGAATCGAAATCAACTTAGAATCATCGTTAGAACTTATCTTTGATGATCGAGGGACCTTGAGGGAGTTAGGTTCTTGGAAGCTTTCCTTTCTACAGTAGGTTTTTGTGTTTGAGGTGTGGGAGACGAGGTAGGCCTTTAAATGGATGAACACGTCCCAAAATTAGGAGGAAATGAAAATAGCTCGGATAAACAACATCGGGGTGAGGCAACATCAGGGGTGCCAAACTAACTGTGCAAAGCGCCATCAGAGGTGCCAAAACTACAGTACCTTGCACTGTATGGGGCACTGAGGTTAATGCCCTGGACAGTGCCTTGCACTGTCTGGGGTGCAGAGGTTGATGCCCTGGACTATTCCTTGCACTACCTGGGGAGAAAGGTATTTATGGACTTGCACTGTCTATGGCCGTGAGCTTTTATGGCCTTGCACTGTCTATGACCGTGAGTTTTTATGGCCTTGCATTGTCTAAGTCTATAAGACGGATCCCATAAACTTAGTCGATTCTATTGAATTTTATACATCTCACTCTCGGTCTTGATTCTAAAACAATTGTTTCCACCCATACTCATCCTGATAGGATTTCTCATGTGTAAAAGGTCACATTAATACTCATGGAATCCACAACTAATCCGAATTTACATAGTGTTACATATCCTCCCCTTGGGATCATTCGTCCTCGAAGATTGTCCGGACTGTAACTACGGTTAAATCTGTACCTTAAATGGGATTGATGGAAACATGTGAACATTGTACTGTCATGAACACATGCATACGGAACATAATGAATACATGATGACTGATGTACTGAGATACTAAATTGAATCGATACTAAAGTGAATGGCTACTTAACTGAGTAAACACTGAGTTGACTGAATACTGAAAGACATGGAGATTATAATCTAAGTTCTGAATGAGAATGATAGCTACCTTCGATATTTCTCCAAAATACTTGCCAGATAATAGAGCATAACACTAGCTTCATAGTGCATCGTAATACGCATAACATGAAAAATATACATGAATACTTGTCTGTTATGGATACGTAAATTCTGAACTAACATGGATATTTGAATACTAAACTGACACGAATATTCGAGTATTGAAATGACGTGAATATCTGATCACTGAACTAACATCAATATCTGAGTACTAAGCTGGCATGAATATCTGAAAACTAACTTGAATGTTCTAACATGAGTATCTGAGTACTGAACTGATTTGAATGTTCTGACATGAATTCTGAATACTAGAAACATAAATGTCATGACATGAGATCTAAATACTGGAAACTTGAATATTATAACATGTGACGTGAAATACTAGGTGTGCATACGCCAATTCCGGTGGCAACTCTAACTCATAAGCTACTTGCATGACCCTTCGTAGGATCCTATAAAACCCTATGTGTCTGGGATTGAGCTTTTCTTTCTTCCCAGATCTTATAATACCTTCCATAGGCGAAACTTTTATAAATACCCAATCATCAACTTGAAACTCTAGGTCTCTATGTTGCATGTCCAAATGGGACTTTTGGCGACTTTGAGCTGTCTTTAAATTCTCTTGAATCAACTTGACTTTCTCCATAGACTGATTGACAAAATCAGGTCAAACAACTCTACTTCGTAATTTCGAACCAACCAATTGGCGATCTACACCTTTGCCCATAGAAATCATGCTTTTAAAATGAGCGAGATAATCTTATTATAAGGTCCATATTTACTATCTCCACTGAAGGATGTGTATATTCTATGGTAAAACACTAGGATTTGTGCTGCTTTACTTTCACTTGTTGACAATTCTGACATTAGGCCACAAAGTGACGTTCTTTTTCATGTCGTTCCACCAATAAATATCCTTGAGATCATGATACATCTTTGGAAAACCTCGATAGATATAATCCTTCCTTCTCTAAGTCCGTTTATGTCTGAGACACATAATCCGTCTTGGCACTTCAAAGTACCATCTTCTCCCCTTGTTCAAAATCCATCATCTCATGCCTGTGAATCCCCTCTTTCAACTGCAACAAGTAGGGATCTCCTTCTCTTCGGGTATTAAGGAGTAACAAGTCCTATTCTGGAAAACAATTCCCCCACTTTCGGAGTCTGAAAGTCGAACTCCTAGCTTGACTAAGCAGTGAACTTCTATCACCATAGTTCTCTTGTCTGCCTCAATCATGAGGTATACTTCTCATTTTTGATTATCTTTTTTTTTCCGTATCCCAAGCTAACTTTTTTTGGGTTAAAATCTCAAACTGGACTTACTGTCAATTTTCACATCACTCCTTATACCAAAAGTTAAGGTCTTGTACTTGCGAAACCTTTTCTGTTGTTGGGATCCGAACAACTTTCCTTATCTTCTTCAAGTCATTGCACTTTACGTCAATTATGACTCATCTATCGACTTACGTCTGAGCAATATTTCTTACTAGAATAAACTACTTACATAAATGGAAAGCTAATGTGCTTACAAATATATTACACAATCTTAATGATATAACTCTGCTCAAACTGTCAATCATCGAGAAACCCCGTTTCGATAACTTTAAAAGGCTATTCTTATTTAGTTTGCTCTCTTACTACCTAGCTGATTTTTTCTTCCACTGTCATTGTACTTTGGGTTTAACTTAAACTCTTCGGGTTCTAACATGCGTTCGGTGTTTTAAAGTGTTAACTACTCACTAGTTTTAACCTAACTAAGTAAATCAAATCACACCTTTACTAGCTCTGCTGAAATTGCTAATTCGTTGTATCTACTCAAGACTTACTTACTATTGTCTTAATAACCACCTACTAGAATCATGTTTTCTTGTTCTTCTTTGAATAACTAAAGTAAAGCATAAGGTTTTGCCTAAATTCCCTCACCATCCGACCCTATTTTGTGGTCGCATACTATCCTTTTTTTCGAACTATGTACATGGACCACACTTAGGGAAATTTTATCTGTCTTAAACGAAATTTGAATTTCTAACACCAAATTTTCTATACACTTCAAAATCATATCATGTTATAAGCATTCGAGGTAAACCCTTAGTCACATAACCTAAGGGGAACTGTCATATCCTTTATCTCACAATAATAGATGCTTCTTATAGTAACTTGCTAACGTGGTACTTTCTAGTTCTAAAATGAATAAATCTAAACAACTTAAAATCAATCCCTGAAATTCAATATCGGTTGCTCTTGATTCTCATTTCGTACTTCCTGTCTTCTTAATCATATGCATTAGTTGTACGAAAAATACATCGTTGGTAACATCAAACATTTATGACTCCTAGGTATTTTGACCTTAGGCTCTTTCTGTTCAAAATTATAGTACTTAATTCTATGCCAGTTGTGGTAAAATCCTTAACCTTTTTCACCGTGGGGTATAATATCTGAAGTATCGTCATCCAACCTGTGGCTCTATTTCTGAAATTAAAATGAAGTCGTTTGGTAAGGTAAAACACATACGGATACGCTACCATACACAAACTTGTGCTTCAGAGTATACCATCATTTGATAAATCACTTCTTGCACCCATATGCATAACTATATACTCACAAATCACAGGAATCTGCATGCACTGAATACTGGCATACTGTATAACAATACACCTGCTAACTGAAAGACTGCATAACTTGTAGGTGAGGTAAATTGATAACCATAAAACATATTAACTGCTTTCGTACTTTCTGATATGATTATGCTCTAATATGTACTACTATCCATTGCACCCCAATTTCAACATCCCTTCAAGGACCTTGGGGTTTCCTTGTCCATAGCTTGGGTGTTCGAAATGTCTAAAATTTGATAAGAAGAGAAGGTTACCTATTGCTCTAAGCTTTATGGTATGATCTATAGTAGAAAGAAATGAGAAAATCCTAATTGTCTTGGTAGTTAACCATTTATATGAGTGGACGACACACACATATAAAGGAAAATCCAATGGTCACGACTTCATAGACTCCCTAGGACTCTTGAACCTAGTGCTTTGATACCAAGCTTTGTCACTCCCGAACTTGATCCTGGACGTAATACGACACTCGGTGCCTGACTACATGTGATTGAGCGTACCAACTGGCTAGATGAATCAACATGTGATATCATATCATACTGAATGCGGAAGATAAACTAACACATGATGATATACTGAAAGCCTTAATGATATAAATCAAAGTACGGAAACATTAATACAAGTGTGAAACATATCTGTAGTAAGCATTGATTAACATGAAAAGCTTGTGACTCTGTCTAACTGTTACTCTAGTTTATGAAGCTTCTAATGAAGTACTGAAAACACTGACTGTCTGAAAATACTAAAGACTATAAGGTAATGATAATTCACCAACAGAGTTAGGGATCGCCAAATAACTGGTACGAGAATCCTAGCACTCTAAATCGCCAACCTGTAAATCATTACCTGCATTGTGAGATAAGATGATAACTAAGACTTTATAACTGATAACTCGACTGATAACTATTGAAACTGAAGCTGAAACGAAAACTGATAACTAATAACTGAAATGATAAATGGTAATTGATAAATGATAATTGATAACTGAAATGATAACTGATAACTGAACAGAACAAAATAAGTAAGGATATGAATACTCCCTCTTTTGAATGATGAACAACCTATTTATATGAATAAACTATGGCCTCAGGCCCAATATATATGTGCACAAACTAAGGCCTAAGTATACGTATACATAACTACGTCCTCATGCCCATAATTGCATAAAATATCAACTAAGGCCTCATGCCCAAACATGCATAAAGAATAAACTACGGCCTAAGGCCCAAATATGCATAAAGCATATAAACTACGACCCCAGGCCCAAATAAAGGTCTCAATATTCAGGAATTTAAAATCAGGATTTGAGAATCATACTACAATACATGATACTAAAATACCGAATCACAGTGAGTTACATAATAGTGGAATACTGAATAGGACTAGACTGAGACATGTATTCTTGAACTGATTATGAACATTGAAACTTCAATTGTTTATGACATGTTGAGTAATCTAGAATGAGACCCGGGGGCATCAAACCCAAGTCTATATTGAATATGCCCTGAACTCACAATGTTTAGAATGGAAATCATCAACAAGTTATGAAGCTAGAGAATAGAAGTTCTGCAACTATTCAAATAATTAAGCTTAATTATATTACTGAGGTAATTAGTAAAGTTGTAAAAGAAACATAGTGTAGGGTGAATCATTAATATTCCCAAACATAGAGAGTTAGCCTCACATACCTTAGCTTTAGCCCTTTTTAAGAGTATCACAATGTTTGCGCCTCTTCAACGTTGAATCTACGTCAATATATTTATCAAGAGGAACCAATATTAGCAGTAATTCTCCTATTTTAGAAACTTAGGAATTTTATCAAACACCTTATGGGTGTAAAGCCTCATATCCCTTAGTTGGTCTTTTCTTCACCAATTTCTCATTCTACTACTTCTTGATGATTCTACAATCCCAAATAGATGTAACTAATACTATTTCGCATCACCCAAATGTTCACAACAATCATAAGTCAATAATCCAAAACCCTAGCATAGTTCTTATGGTTCTCTTTATCAAACCCATTAACGAATCTCCCAAAAACTCATCAATTCATAGTTATAAATTATTAGAGAGTAGAAGCATTACCTTTTCGAAGTTCACTCCTCTTGAATTCGAGTTCTTGGGTTTCCTTTCTCAAGAATGGTTTCTAGATTGAAAATCTAATGAGTGGAAGGATTTACCCAAGCTAATAAGGTGTTTGAGAATCGAACTAAACTTAGAATCATCGTTAGAACTTACCTTGGATGGTGGAGGGACCTTGGGGAAGTTAGGTTCTTGAGAGCTTCCCTTTCTAAAGTAGGTTTCCGTGTTTGGGGTGTGGGGGACGAGGTAGGGCTTTTAGATGAATGAACATGTCCCAATATTGAGGAGGAAATAAAAATAGCTCGGATAAATAATGTCGGGGCGAGGAACCATCAGGAGCGGCAAACTAACTGTGCAAGGCGCCACCATATGCGCCAAAACTACAGTGCCTTGCACTGTCTGGGCACTGAGGTTGATGCCCTGGACAGTGCCTTGCACTATATGGGGCGCAGAGGCTGATGCCACTGTCTAGGGTGATGAGTTTTTATGTCCTTTCACTATCTATGGCCGTGAGTTTTTATGGCCTTGCATTTTCTATGGCCGTGAGTTTTCATGGCCTTGTACTGTCTAAGGCTATAAGATGGACCTCCCATAAACTTAGTAGATTTTATTGAATTTGATACACCTCACTCTCTGGCTTGATTCTAAAATAATTGTTTCCACCCATACTCATCCCGATTAGACTTCACATGTCCAAAAGGTCACAATAATACTCATTTAACGCTCCACAACTAATCCGGATTTACGGAGTGTTACAGGTTATCATGTTTTGTATACATTATTTAATGAAGGCCGTGATTATGAAATTAATACTATGAATGTTCCCTTCTTATATTTTTTCCAAATCTGCTTGGTTTTTGTCTTTAAATTATGATAAAGGGGTAGTTAAATATTTTAAATCAAAATATATTTTACAACTTTGTTATTGTTTTAAGTTCTTTTAATATTTTAAGTATGAGAATTAACCTTTGGGCTAATATAGCCTTGTGCTTATATGTATCCATTTTGAAGCCGATCAACATTTGTTTAAGTTGATTACTAAGGATAATTTATTCTGAGATGTCTTTTTTGAATTTTCTTTTATGTATGTATTTACAGAGTAACCACTTCATCTTAAGTACTTCATATAAAAGAAATTAAGTTGTTTAATCACATAAAGCTTAATGATTAAAAATATAATGGCATCTGCTTAGTCCAGTTATCTCACTAATATGATAACCCGACCGTAGAGGGAGGTAACCATTTTAATGAGATTAATTGGAATGAGATAGTAAACTTTTAAGTTGAAAGTTATCTTATGTCCACAGGTACGAATTAATTTCTATGTGTTTTGGTTGACTAGTCTAATAAAGTAAAGTAAATTCTATGGTTGCGACCTCTGCCCACAGGAGGGTCTAGAATTTATTTAGAATCAGTATTGTACACGATTCACTTTTGAGGAATTTTAGTTCATAGTTTATGTGTATTTATCCTTATTTTGCAGTCTTTACAACTTTTCCTACCGCTATTTTTAATGAGAATTATCAAATTCTAATGCTTTCTGGTGACGATTATACTAAATGGAAGGAGAAAGTCCTTCTCACTTTAGGGTGCTCAGATCTAGACCTGGCACTCCGTGTGGATGAACCACCTATTCCCACGGAATTAAGTACGCCAACGATTAAGGCTGATTATAAGTGCTGGGAAAGATCTAATCGCTTTAATTTAATGCTCATTAAAGCCCATATAAACCAAAACATTAGGGGTTCTATCCCTAATAGCGATATGTTCAAAGATTACATGAAGGCAAATAATGAACAATTTGTAAGCTCTGACAAGGCATTTGCCAGCACCCTTATGAAGAGGCTCTCAAGTATGACTTTGACAGAAGTGGTACAGTGCGTGAGCACAATATGGAGATGAGAGACATTGTTGCTAAACTCAAGTCTCTTGAGGTTGATATGTCTAAACCATTTCTTGTGCATTTCATTCTCCACTCTTTTCCTACGGAATATGGCCCGTTCAAGATTTCTTACAACACACACAAAGATAAATGGTCAATAAATGAACTCTTGACCATGTGTGTTCAAGAAGAAAAGAAGTTGAAGCACGATACACCTAAAAGTGTTAATTTGGTGACTCTTGGTAAGAGAAATGCAGAGAAGGACAAAGTGTTTCCATGAAGAAGAAAAGCACTTTTGACAAAGATGCTTGTCGCTTCTGTAAGAAAAAAGGGACACTAGAAGAAGGATTGCCTGCAATACAAGAAATGGCTTGAGAGCAAGGTGATCATGCCCAATTCTAGTCCTAAAAAGGATAAGCGATTGCTGCAAATATAATCTGATTTATGAGTCTGAAGTCGAATCCCACAGAGAACTAAGGTTTAGCTACAAATGTTTACTATCACTAAGAAGACAAGCTCAAAAAATTCTTAAGTTAGAACTATTAAGATTCTTATATTTAACTAATTAACTAACAAATTAAAATAATAAATTAACAACTAAAGATATTAAGGGTTTGTGATGACCCTTGAATTAAGACTCTATTACAGGCTCATTAGCCTTAAAAAGATTAATTTTATTCACCTCGATCTGCATGCGCAGTCCGAGCGTGAAATCGGAAAGCTTTTATGTGAAAATATGAGAAATAATAATTTTTAGAATTAAATTTGATTTTTAGTTCACTGGGATCAACATTTTGAGTAAACACACCTGGATCCGTGTTCTGACGATCCCGGGAGGTCCGCAGCAAAATATGGGACTTAGGCGTATGCCCGGAATTGAATTCCGAGGTCCCTAGCCTTAGAAATTAATTTTTGAAGAAAATTATTGTGCTGGATTTTTAATCAAATAAAGAAACGATTTAATGTTTTAAATCGTTAGTACAGGGCCCGTATTTTGGTTCCGGAGCCTGGTACAAGGTTTTTATAATGTTTAAGTACTTTATGTGAAATTTGGTGGAAATCGGAGTTGATTTGACGTGATTCTGACGTCCGGTTGAGAAAATAAAGAATTTAAAGTGTTCTTGATAAAATAGTGAGTTTGATGTTAAATTCATAGTTTCTGATGTTATTTTTGTGATTTGATCGCACGATCAAGTCCGTATGATATTTTTAGACTTGCGTGCATGTTTGGTTTGGAGCCTCGAGGGCTCGGGAGAGTTTCGAGTTGGCCACGGAGTGTCTTGAGACTTAGAAAAAAAATACACGGACCTGAAAAGTTGCAGACTCGCAAATCTCTGAACCTGGAAGTGCGAAATCGTTAGGAATTCCGCGACCGCGGTCTAGATACCGCGACCGCGCTGGATTGTTCGCTCACAGCGGTGGATGAAGCCCTAACTTTCGCCGTCGCGTCCACTTTTCCGCTGGCAGCGGTGGGCAAGGTCTGAATTCTGCTGCAGCGGCCAATATTCTGCTGACAGTGGTGACAGGGGCCTGAGGCGTACATATAAATGCATGACATTTCATTATTTTACTACTTTTCAAAAATAATAAAACCCTAGAACAGAAGAGGCGATTTTACAAGATATTTCTTTCTTCCCCAAATCATAGGTATGTGATTTCTAACTCATCTCTTTCAATCCTTAACTACTTTTTATAAGATTTCATCATAGAATCTTGGAAATTTCATGGTAGAATTAGAGATTTTGGGTAGAACTTAGGAATTTTGAAATTTGGAAATTTAGACCTTGAATTGAGGTCGGATTCCAAAACCAATTGCATATCCAGGCTCAGGGGAGAATGGGTAAACGGATTTTGGTCCAAACCTTGAGTTGTGACCAAGCAGGCCCGGGTTCGATTTTCATATATTGTTGGGAAAACTTAGGAATAACATAATTTTGCATTAAATTTAGTTCCTTTAGATCTAATTAAATAAATTTAATTAATTATGATTAGATACGAGTGTGTTGGAGGTGAATTCGAAAGGAAAAGTTGTAATTGAGCAGTGAGTGACCTTCAGAATTGAGGTAACTGTTGTGTCTAACCTTAGATTGAGGGAGTAGGTGTTATGTGAATACTTGCTACATGTTTTGTTGCTTAATGCGATGTATAAGTGAGGTGACGAGTACCTATACGTTGTGGTCAGATCATAATATGAGAGTGAAAGTTAGTTCTTGTGATTCTTGTTGTCTTTAAGCCTATTATCCATGTTTATTGTTAGTATTGAAATATGAGAAGATGCGTATCCGGTTCCACCAAGATGGATAATATTGTGAACATTGAGTTGATATTGAAATATTATATGGTGATAGAAACTATGATGAAATACTGATTTCTTGTGAAGTTTCCTCTTTAGATGCTATTGATGATTCTATGAGTGGTGAGGAAGAGCGTAAAGCACGAAGGGTGATGTCGTACATGATTTAATTATATTGTGAGGAAGAGTGTAAAGCACGAAGGGTGATGTCGTGCATGATTTAATTATATTGTGAGGAAGAGTGTAAAGCACGAAGGGTGATGCCGTGCATTCTTAAATTATAATCTGGTGAGGATGAGAGTAAAAGCACGAAGGGTGATTCAGTGTATTCTATTTATTATTTAGTGAGGATGAGAGTAAAAAGCACGAAGGGTGATGCCGTGCATTCTTAAATTATAATCTGGTGAGGATGAGAGTAAAAGCACGAAGGGTGATTCAGTGTATTCTATTTATTATTTAGTGAGGATGAGAGTAAAAAGCACGAAGGGTGATGCCGTGCAAGTTTCCTTTCTGTTTTTAATTGCTAAAATTATTGTTGATCACCGTCTGTTTTTGTCGTATTGTTTTCCTCACTCCCAATGTGAAATTCCCCACTGCATGCTCCCTTCTCATTATGTGTCGTTTTAAATCCTTACTTGCTGTTATTTCTACTAGCATGATTATATATGTCCAGGTTTTTATGTGGTGTCTTGTCCAAGCCTCGTCACTACTTCGTCGAGGTTAGGCTCGACACTTACCAGTACATGGGGTCGGTTGTACTAATAATGCACTCTGCACTTCTTGTGCAGATCCGGGTTTAGGTCCAAGCTGAGATCAAGCTAGAGCCAGTACTATTCGCACGGAGACACGAGGTAGATCTGCTGGCGTCCGCAGATTACTGGAATCTTCTCTATATTATCAAGATTACTGTTTTATTCGATTCAAAACAATCGTACATTATTTCTTGAGCCAATTACTTGTAGTATTCTTTAGTAGTTCGTGAATTATGACACCACATCCTTAGGTAGTCAGATATTAGTATTAGTTCGAGTTTCGTTTCATTATTTCACATAATACTCAGGATTCATTTATTGGATAATATTAGACTTCATATTATATTTTAATTGTTTTAGTGTTGAATCCCTCTAACATTGGCTTTCCTAGCAAGTATGGTGTTAGGCTCCATCACGATCCCGAGGGTTGGGAATTTTGGGCCGTGACAAGTTGGTGTCAGAGCACTAGGTTACCTAGGTCTCACAATTAACGAACAATCTTAGTAGAGTGTGAGGGATCGGTACTGAGACGTCTTTACTAATCTCTCAGAGGCTATAAAGTTAGGAACAAACTCATTTTATTTCTACTCTATCGTGCGATTCTTGTAATCCCAAATACTGATAGGACTCTTTTATTCTCTAGCAGATGGAGAGAACACGTGCTTCCTCTTTCGCTGACCAACAATCAGGTCCTCCAACAGCAGCAAATCTCACTAGGGGCAGAGGCCGAGGAAGAGGCAGGACTCAGCCCATTACCCAGGTAGCAACTCCAGCTGCGGAGCCCCAGATAGAGATTGATGGGGGAGCTCAAACTCAGACCGTTCCAGCTGGACCAACTCAAGTCCTAGAGGGGTTTATTGCTACCTTGGTGCTTCAGGATGCCTTGGTCCGACTAGTGGGCCTTATAGAGAGTGTATCCCAGACTGGCAAATTCCCCGTGGCAGTAGCCGTATCTCAGGCGGGAGGAGGGGTCTAGACTCCTGTTACCCACACTCCTGATTAAACTACTCCTCAGATTCAGATCCTCATGAATAACTTGATAGCTGTCATGAGGTTCTTCGAAACATGGGTATTTTGGAGACCAATCGGGTCGACTTTGCCGCTTTTCAGATGACTGTTTCCGCCAAGAACGGTGGAGAGATTATTTGTTGACTATACCCACTGGGTCACCTGCTCTGACTTGGGATCAATTTTCAAACCTCTTTTTGGAGAAGTTTTTTCCTATCACTACCAGGGAGGAGAACCGTCGTCAGTTTGAGTGTCTTCAGCAGGGAAGCATGGATGTGACCCAATATGAGATCGCTTTGTGGATTTGGCTAGACATGCTATTCTTTTGTTACCTACAAAGAGAGAGAGAGAGGGTCGGGAAATTTATTGAGAGCCTTGCTCAGCCCATCAGGTTGCAGATGGCTAAGGAGATAAGGAGCGAGATTTCCTTTCAGGATGCGGCCAATGTGTCCAGGAGTGTTGAGATGGTTCTCGAATTGTGAGGTCAGGGGTCAGACAAGAGACCTTGACATTCCGGCGGATTCAGCGGTGCCTCATCTAGAGGCGGGGTTACTTTCAGCAGAGGCCATTCTTCCAGGCCATTTCATTCGACACTTCAGACATCTCATGGTACCTTAGGTAGTCGTGGATCTTACTTGACTTATTCTGATCAGGCAGCTCCTATCAGTGCACCTACTCTTCAGAGTGTTCAGGGTGCTTATACGGGTCGACATGGTCAGTTTTCCGGTCAACAGTCTCAACAGTCGGGGTCTTGTTACACTTGTGGATACCCGAGTCACATTACTAGATATTTTCCCCACGCATCGGGTAGTTCTCAGTATCAGGGTTCTCGTGCTATAGTTCCAGCACCAGCTGCATCACCACCTGCCCAGCCAACCAGGGGTAGGGGTCAGGTAGCCAAAGGTAGGGGACAGATTGTTTGAGGTGGGGGCCAGGCCATTAGAGGTGGAGGCCAGCCCGCTAGAGGTAGAGGTCCGCCTATCAGAGGTCCTCCCAAAGACGTAGTTCATGGTGGTGGGGCCCAACCCCGATTGTATAAATTTCCAAATTCTCCGATGTTGTTATCACATGTACCATTTTTGTTTGCGATAGAGATGCTTCAGTTCTGTTTGATCCGGGGTCTACTTACTCTTATGTATCATCTTATTTTGCCTTGTATTTGGTTATACCCTGTGATTCCTTGAGTGTCCCTATTTATGTGTCTACGCCCGTGGGGGATGCTATTGTTGTAGACCGTGTGTATCGTTCATGTGTAATCATTATAGAGAGTCTTGAAACCAGTGTGGGCCTTTTTCTTCTTGACATGGTCGATTTTGACATCATATTGGGCATGGATTGGCTATCGCCTTATTATGCCATCCTGGACTATCACGCCAAGACAATTACATTAGCTTTGCCGGGGTTGCCTCGATTGTAGTGGAAAGGGACTCCTGGTCATTCCCACAGCAGGGTGATTTCGTATGCCAAGGCTCGCCGCATGGTTGAGAAGGGATGTTTGGCTTCTTTGGCTCATATTTGTTACTCTGATGTAGAAGTTTCTTCTATAGATTCAGTGCCTATTGTTCTCGAGTTTCCTGAGGTATTTTATGCAGACCTTCAGGGGATGCCACCCGACAGGGATATTAATATTTTCATTGATGTGGCTTCGGGCACTTAGCCCATTTCTATTCCTCCATATCGAATGGCCTTACCAGAATTGAAAGGGCAGTTGCAAGATTGCTTGATAAGGGCTTAATTAGACCTAGTGTCTTGCCCTGGGGTGCACCGGCTCTGTTCGTGAAGAAAAATGATGGATCGATGAGAATGTGTATAGATTACCGACAGTTGAATAAAGTCAGCGTCAAGAATAAGTATCCATTGTCGAGAATTGATGATTTGTTTGAACAACTTTAGGGTGCCAGGGTGTTTTCAAAAATTGATCTGATATCGGGCTACCATCAGTTGAAGATTAGGGCGTATGATGTTCCTAAGACAGCCTTTCGGACGAGGTATGGGCACTATGAATATCTGGTGATATCTTTTGGCTTGACTAATGCCCTAGCAACCTTTATGGATTTGATCGGGTTTTCAAGCATTATCTGTATTCCTTCATAATTGTGTTCATTGATGATATCCTAATGTACTCCCGCACCCGGGAGGAGCATGAGCAGCACCTCCAGATAGCGCTCCAGACTTTGAGGGATAATCATTTGTATGCAAAATCCTCTAAGTGCGAGTTTTGGTTGGATTCAGTAGCCTTCTTGGGTCACATCGTATCAACAGAGGGTATTCAGATACATCCTAAGAAGATAGAGGCAGTCAAGGACTGGCTTAGACCCACTTCAGCCACGGAAATCAGGAGCTTCTTGGGTTTGGCAGGTTACTACCGTCATTTTGTAGAGGAGTTCTCATCTATTGCAGCCCCAATGACTAAATTGACTCAGAAAGGTGCACTATTCAAATGGTTGGACGAGTGTGAGGCGAGCTTTCAGAAGCTCAAGACAGCCTTGACTTCAACACCGGTGTTTGTGTTACCATCAGGTTCAGGATCCTTTACGGTATATTATGATGCCTCCCGTGTTGGGCTTGGAGTGGTATTGATGCAGGAGGTCAGAGTGATTGCATATGCATCTCGGCAGTTGAAGGTTCATGAGAAGAATTATCATGTCCATGGCTTAGGGTTGGCATCCATTGTTCACGCATTGAAAATTTGGAAGCACTATCTCTATGGCGTGTCGTGCGAGGTTTTCACGGAGCATCGTAGTCTCTAGTACTTCTTCACGCAAAAGGATCTTAATTTGAGGCAGAGGAGATGGTTAGAGTTACTAAAAGACTATGACGTCACTATATTGTATCATCCGAGGAAGGCCAATGTGGTGGCCGATGCATTGAGTAGGAAGGTAGTGAGTATGGCCAGCCTTTCTTGTATTCCAGTCGTTCAGAGAACGTTAGCTTCAGACATTCAGACCTTGGCTAATCAGTTCATGAGATTGGATATTTTGCCTAGCCGTGTTCTAGCTTGTACAGTTGTCCGGTCTTCCTTATTTAAGCGTATCAAAGATCGACAGGATGATGACCCGCATTTGATGGTCCTTAGGGACACAGTTCGGCACGGTGGTGCCAAGCAGGTTACAGTCGGAGGTGACGGTGTTTTGAGGATGCATAGTCGTATATGTGTGCCTAATGTGGAGGGGCTTCGTGAGTTGATCCTTGAGGAAGCTCAGAGTTCTAAGTATTCTATTCACCCGGGTGCTGCCAAGATGTACCGGGATCTACGGAAAAACTATTGGTGGAGAAGGATGAAAAAGGACATTGTTTCTTATGTAGCTTGTTGCTTGAATTGTCAACAGGTAAAGTATGAGCATCAGAGACCCAATGGTTCACTTCAGCAGATAGAGATCCCTGAGTGGAAGTGGGAGCGTATCACTATGGAATTTGTTGTTGGATGCCCACATACTTCGAGGAAGTTCGATGCCATTTGGGTTATTGTGGATAGGCTGACTAAATCAGCACACTTCATTCTGGTGGAAAGTACTTATACTTCGAAGCGGTTGGCATAGATATATATTCGAGAAATTGTTCGCCTTCACGGTGTGCCCGTGTCTATCATTTCTGATTGGGGTACGCAATTTACTTCGCACTTCTGGAGGGAAGTTCAGCGTGTGTTGGGTACACGAGTTGAGTTGAGCACAACATTGCATACTCAGACGGACAGACAGTCTGAGCGTACCATTCAGATTTTGGAGGATATGCTCCGCGCTTGTGTTATTGACTTTGGAGGTTCTTGGGATCAGTTCTTTCCTTTAGCGGAGTTTTCCTACAATAATAGCTACCAGTCGAGCATTCAGATGGCTCCCTATGAGGCATCATATGGTAGACGCTGTAGATCGCCAGTTGGATGGTTTGATCCGGGAGAGGCTCGGTTATTGGGTACAGACTTAGTTCAAGAGGCCTTGGATATGATCAAGATTATATAGGATCGACTTCGTGCAGCTCAGTCTAGGCAAAAGAGTTATGCCGACCGTAAGGTTCGTGATATGGCATTCATGGTTGGAGAGAGGGTGTTACTTCGGGTATCGCCCATGAAGGGTGTTATGAGATTTGGGAAGAAGGGCAAGTGGAGCCCTAGGAATATCGGGCCATTTGAGATTCTTGATAGAGTGGGGGAGGTAGCCTATAGACTTGCGTTGCCTCCAGGGTTATCCTCATTTCATTCGGTATTTCATGTATCTATGCTCCGGAAATATCATGGTGACCCATCCCACGTGTTAGATTTCTGCTCTCTCCAATTGGACAAAGATTTAACTTATGAGGAGGATCCGGTATCCAGTTTAGACTAGCAGGTTCGTCAGTTGTGATCAAAGAGTTACCCTTTAGTTAGAGTGCAGTGGAGAGGTCAGCTTGTTGAGGCAGCTACTTGGGAGTCCGAGTCGGACATGCAGAGTAGATATCCCCACTTGTTTGCCAGTTTAGGTAATTTTCTATGTCCGTTCGAGGACGAACGTTTGTTTTAGAGGTGGAGATTGTGATGACCCAAAGGGTCATCATATGAATTAAGACTCCATTCCAGGATCATTAGAATTAAAAAGATTAAATTTATTCACCTCGATTTGCGTGCGCAATTCGGGCGTGAAACCGGAAAGCTTTTATGTGAAAATATGAGAAATAATAATTTTTAGAGTTAAATTTTGATTTTTAGTTAACTTAGGTCAACATTTTGAGTAAATGGACCCGGATCTGTGTTCCGACGATCTCAGAAGGTTCGCATCAGAATATGGGACTTGGGAATATGCTCGGAATTGAATTCTGAAGTCCCTAGCCTTAGAAATCAATTTTTGAAGAAAATTATTGTGTTGGATTTATAATGAAATAAAGAAACGAATTAATGTTTTAAACCGTTGGTTCCAGGCCCGTATTTTGGTTTCGAAGCCCGGTACATGTTTGTTATAATGTTTAATTACCATCTGTGAAATTTGGTGGAAATCGGTGTTGATTTGACGTGATTCTGACATCCGGTTGAGAAAATAGTGAATTTGAAGTGTTCTAGAGAAAATAGTGAGTTTGATGTTAAATTCGTAGTTTCTGATGTTATTATTGTGATTTGATCGCACAAGCAAGTCTGTATGATATTTTTAGACTTGCGTGCATGTTTGGTCGTGAAAGGGTTGGAGACAAGATTAAGGAGGTCAAGTGTTATGATTTTCCCAATTAACGGAATCCTTCCCGCTCTTTCTGATATAATTTTGCCTAATAATTCTTTACCAATCGTGAGTACTTTGGTTGCTGTAATTCTCTCTCGAGCAACTACCATATTTTATTAGATGTATTCTCTCGAACTACACTAGCTGGTACTAATTCACCGCTTACTACGATCGCACCAAGTTTTAGGTAGTTGTTTACAACTACCTAAATGCGTACCCTCTCTCAAGCAATACACACTAAATAGGAACAGTCAATTGATGGTCATTCAATCAACAACAACAAACACGTAGTTGAACAAGTAGAGAAATCTAAAAGTGCAATTATATAAAATCTTAACAAGAATTCATCCTCCAAAAGGTTCCATCAAAACCCTAGATAACAAATTAGTTATTCATAATAGTATGCAAAACTACAATACCAGAATCATAACGTATAATGAAAATAGAGGAAGAAAGAGAAAAAACGTGAAGTTGAATCCTTCTCCTTTTTGCTCATAGAGTGTTCTTGCCTCCCCAAAGTCATCTCTCCTTCCAAATCAGTCTCTCTCTCTCAAAAGCATGTTTTAGGATGTATTTATAGCGACTAGGATTTGTATGGGGTGAATTTTCTTCTCCTAATTCAGATTGGAAAAGCTGATTTTTTCTGCTCCGGTATCGGTCTGGAGAAGTGAACCTCACTTCATTGTCCGGGAATTTTCTCTTTAGCTCTTTTTTTTCAATTCTTCTCCTAGTTGATCATTTTCCGCATAAGTTTGTTCCTACACACAAGAAACACGTAATGAGTATTTTTTAACTTCAAAAGCGGTGTGAACTCCCATAACTCACACAAGAATTAACACACAAACACACTCAAAACATCAACTTTTCATCCTTTATCACCACCCCACACTTAAACTCTTGCTCGTCCTCGAGCGACTTAAAATTAAGCTCATAGGCAAGAAACACATTTCAAAATATATTCAAGCATAACACCAATGACAATGGTTTATATTAACGCTTAGAACCCAACATATGCACTCTTCGTACGCTTATTCAAGTTTTAAATTCATGCCAAGATTATTAAAAATATTCATGTGACTCTTTCTAACATTCTCGCCTCAAAACTTGACTCCAATGCATTTCACACTATGACTCGCTCCTCGTGCCAACTCAAAAATCAAGGTCTCTACCAGCCCTTTGCAAATCATTCCCTCACCAACAAACCATAGATAAAGTAGTCTACATACTCAACATAAGTTCAAGTATATTTAAAACACTCTCAAATCGGAAGAATTTGCTCACTCTCACAAAAACCTCTTATGCCACCCAAGTTCGTACCATAGGCTTACCCGTATTATAAGTCTTTACTATTTAAGCTCGCAAAGTCTATGATCAAGTAGGACCTTATAAGTTGTAATGTAGGGTAAGGGACGGGTAGGATATATTTGCGAAATTTAGTGACTAACCCTCCTAAGAACTTTAATACACTATACCTCACTTTAAAGCCTTTCTTGTCATGACCAATTCGATGCCATGCCATGAAACCATGCACATTTAAGTCCTTCTTCATTAAGCACATAAACATAGATATTTACTAGCCCAAAAAAGATATGAGAGGTGTTATTCATTTTTTTCTTCAGTTATTCGTTTTTTCACTCTCCTTAATTTGGTATTTTTGGCTAGTACCTTTTTTTGTTTGTACACAAGTGCACCTTTTCGTCCATTCTATGGTTCCACTCAAAAGCTACCCAATCTCTTTATTTACTCTTCTAGATACTTAAGTGCTTTCAGAGGTAAAGGTTCAACATGATTGATTGAGAACAAAAAGGGATTCGGCTTGTAAAAGAGACTCCATGCTGGTAGACCAAAGGTCTAAGCATTAGCAGCTCATCGGGTACTTAAACTTCTCCTATACTTGGTTTTTTGTGCGGGCACCCCACACTTAGTTCTAACCATCCCACTTGCTTTTTATTTATTCCAATAGCCTTGCTTCCCATGCTCCTAGGGAAATTAAAAACAACACTACAAAAGTAAAACAATAATAAAAAATAAAAATAAAAGAAAGCAGTAAAGCTGGGTTGCCTCCTAACAAGCGCTTGATTTAACGTCGCAGCACGACGAGAATCACTTTTTTCCTCCACCTAAAGCTTATGAATTATACCCCAAGTTTTGCTTCAAGTTTTTACTATACTCCAAGGGTGGTGGAACAAATCTAAATGCCCTAAGAAAATAATGTAGTATTCTGCACTTCTCAGCTTTTGCATGAGGTATGTAATCTTGACTTTCTGGCAAGATGAATTCCAAAATATAGGCACCTTGTTCCTCATTCCTTGACTCCTCAATTGGCTCGGATGACTCTATTTTCATATCATTGTCGAAACACAATATAGAAAAATGCTTGGAGTGCGGACCAATGCACTCAACTACATGAACATTGGGACTGTCAACATCCTCAACACCCATGACACAAGAGTCAACTAAATATGTATTCTCATTGTCAATGGTTGACTCTAGTATCTCTTCTACAATATTGACATCCTCAAAATTTAGTTTGATTGATTGTCGTTGTTCTACTCTGAACTCTTCCGTTAGCACCTCAATTTCTGCATCTAATACATGCTCTTTAATATCCACAATATCAGTTGGTTGAGCATTAAATGCTTCAACTAATTGACTCACTTGTGCCTCTGGGTTAAGAATAGATGCCTCTTGCCTTTGGATATATCCCATTGCCTTGGGAAAGTATCCTATTGCCTTTGTATTTGCAGTTGTTTCTCATGACTTCGTTCCATGAGGTACTTTAACATATCTTTGATCTCCTTCACGCCTGCTCCCCTAGGTCCTATTAATTTCACCTGAAAAAGTAGAACCATCATAGTAAGGGATTGGGGGAGGATAAAAAATATAAGCACAACCATGAAAGTGACCATATTTACCACCACACATACACACACATTCCACACATAAGATTGAGTTTGTGCACATAACTCACTCTCGAAATATTTTGATAATTTTGCCATGGGTGATTTCCTCCATAATATGCATAAGGAGGATTAAAAGTAGAATTATCAACATCAAAACTCTCATAATTTCAAGATGCCCTGTTTTAAAATAAAAAGTAAAATAAAAATAAATAAATAAAATCAAATACAAGAAAACAAAAATAAAAATTAAAACTTGCAACCTAGTTGTCACGACCCAAAATTTCCAACCCTCGGGATCGTGATGACGCCTAACACTATACTTGCTAGGCAAGCCAATGTTAGAGGGATTCAACATTGAAAACAATGAAAACATAATACGAGGTCTAATATTATCCAATAAATGATATAAAAATAATTTATGGAGAAATAAAACGATGCCAAGAAACTAATTCTAATATCTAACTACCTAGGGTTTGGAGTCACTGTTCACGAACTACTAAAGAATACTACAAGTATTTGGCTGAAAGAAAATATATATCTATTTTGAATTAAATAAAACAGTAGATAAATAATATGGAGAAGACTCTAGGAATCTGCAGACGCCAGCAGATCTACCTCGTGTCTCCGTGTGAATATTCAGCTACTACTTGAAATCAACTCTGACCGAAACCTGGATCTGCACAAGAAGTGCAGAGTGCAGTATCAGTACAACTGACCCCATGTACTGGTAAGTGCCGAGCCTAACCTCGACAAGGTAGTGACGAGGCTACGACGGGGCATTTACAATATAACCTGTGTACAGAATTTAATAAAGCAAAAAGGAAATACTAAACTAGATGAAACAGTAAATTGCAGTAAATAAATAAATAACGCAGATATCTTTCCAGATCTCAGCTATAACCAATCCTTACGAGAATTTCCGTGTTAAAATTTAAATAACGGTAAGAACAGAGTATGAAAACAACAAAGTAAAACAATGGGTAATCCAGTTTCTATCATATAACTAGTAACAACATGAATATTCTCCCTTATTACTCCTTGTTGCGGCATGCAACTCGATCCCACCTTCCACCCTTATTACTCCTCAATATATATATCACCCTTATTCCTCCTGTTGCGGCGTGTAACCTGATCCCACATGTCTACCCTTATTACTCCTTGTTGCGGCGTGCAATCTGCTCCCACCAGACAATCACATTTCACCATTTATAATAATGTTTTCACGAATTAGATCAAAGTCATTCACAATATTTATGTCTCAGCAAATGTAAACGGAAAGTTGTACTATTAAGAAACTTCACCAATTATTACTACACGGCAAAACCAACCAGAGTAAATCATGAAATACTGACAACCAGCTCAACCATTAATGCAACACAATGAATCTAAGGAACAATTAATACTTTCAAATAAGCGAAACAATATTTAACAAAAAAAGTGAACAAAAACAAGTAAACATGGAAGCATCAATAATCATGAAACGATTAAGACAGGAATATAACAAATTGGAAACGGGGAAGGGAACATGTCAAACAGATAATTTGGTGGTGCATAGGTACTCGTCACCTCACCTATACACCACACACATGCAATTACACATAGCATTTAAGCCGGGGAGTCCTAATCCCTCTAGTTAAAGTTAGACCAAACACTTACCTCAATTTCGTAGGCCACTCACTGCTCAATTACATCTTTTCCTTTAGAATTTGCCTCCAACCCACTCGAATCTAATCATAATTAGTTCAATATCATCAATTATTGCTAAGGGAATTAACTTTAATGCATAATCATGGTTTTCCTAAGTTTTCCCAAAAAATGTTAAAACCGACACTGGGCCCGCTTGGTCCAAACTCGGGGTTCGGACCAAATTTCGTTTACCCATTCACCCCCAAGACCGAATATGTAGTTAGTTTCGAAATTCGACCCCATTTCGAGGTCTAAATTCCAATTTTGCAAAATCCCCTAATTCTACCCAAAAATCCCTAATTATACCGTGAAAACTCTAGATTCTAGGTTGAAATCTTGTTAAAAGTTGCAAGAGATTGAAAGGAATTAGTTAGGAATCACTTACCTATGATTTGGAGAAGTTTGTGTCTTTGGAAAATCGCCTATGGAGGTTTAGGGTTCGAGAGAATTGAAAAATGGATGAAAATCCCGTCTAAGTCCCAACTTAACAGGCTGCAGATGTCGCAATTGCGACTGGAGCTTCGTATTTGCGAAGCTCGCAAATGTGAGATGGGTATCGCAATTGCGAACACTTCGCATTTCTGCAGCCTTCGCATTTGCGACTAAAATGTTGCATTTGCGACCACAGGCCATCGCATTTGAGGGCAATGCTTCACATTTGCGAGGATGGCCTTCCCAGGCCTCTTCGCATTGGCGATAAAAATTCTCGCAATTACCAGGCATGTCACCTTCGCAATTGAGAAGCCTAATCTCGCAATTGCGAGATCAGAGGCATGCACCGGACACCAGATGCATCAACTATATTTTTCTAAGTCTAAACTGTAACGACCCAGCCGGACGTTTTGTGTGTTGGGACTCCGTTCCCGTGAATGACTCTTTCCATAGCGGCTACTCGTGCCTTATGACTTATGTGTGCAGTTAGTTCGAGATTCTGAAGTGATTTGGCCAGTTCAGGAACACTTGGTTCCTGAAAGCTAGCCTATTTGGCTACTTTTGGTTCCGAGCAGCATTTTGAGCAAAAGACCTCAGAATCGAGTTCTGACAGCTCCAGCAGCTCCGGATGATGATTTCGGACTTGGGAGTGTGTTCGCCTCGGGTTTCTGATGACCCGGGAGTATTTCGGCACCTGAATTGGAATTCAGGATTTCATGTGATTTAGAATTCAGCCTGGAATTGGACCTCGTGATATCATGGTCCGAATGGAATTCCGGAACTGGCAATAGTTCCGTATAGTCATTTATGACTTGTCCGCAAAATTTGGGGTCATTCCGAGCAGTATAGACCCGTTCGGCGTATTGATGAGCCATTTGATTTTTCTTGAAATCCTAAGTTTGATCTAAGGGGTTTTGGAGAGTGATTCTTGGTTTGAATGATGTTTTTAGTGTTCTGGGAGCTCGAGCAAGTCCGTCATGTGATTTGGGACTTGTTGGTATAATTTGTCGAGGGCTCGGGTGGGCCCAGGGGTCTCCCGGACCCCGATCGGGGTCAAAAACCAGCAATTTGCATAGCTGGTGGGAATTTTCTGGCGTGACCGCACCTACGGTCCTTGAGCCGTAGGCGCGAGGTTCGCACCAGCGGAAAATCAACTGCAGGCGCAGCTCCTTCCGCAGGAGCGTCCTTTTCTCCGTAGGAGCGGCTCCGCAGGCGCGGACAAAGGCCCGCAAGCGCGACCTTCCCCAGGGGCCCAGGCCATCGCAGGTGCGGCCAATTTCCCGCAGGTGCTGCCAATTTCCCGCAGGTGCGAGTCCGCACTTGCGATCCAAAGTCCGCACCTGCGAGAATTCTCCCCAGTGCCTAGGCCTTTTTCCGCAGGAGCGACCCTTTTCCCACATGTGCGAGTCCGCACTTGCGATCCAAAGGTCGCAGGTGCGAAAACTGCTGGGCAGACCTATAAATAGCCCGTTCGTGAATTTTCATCCAAAAATCAATTTTTCCTCCATTGTTAACGACCCCAAGAGCTCCAGAACGACTGTTTCAGCCCAATTACCTCAGGTAAGTAATCCTTAACCCTCCGCATGTCAATTTCTTCCGTTCTTTGAGAATTTCCTCTTCCTAATTCATTGAAATTCATAAGAAATTGTTGGGGGAAGAAAGAGGGGTTTGATGAAAATGTGAATTCTGATTTTTGGGCCATTGAGGGATGATTAATTGAGTTAATCTCGATCCTTAGGCGACGTATAGCGCGTTTCTTTAAGAAATATATTTTCCGGACGCCGAGGCTCGGAATTGAATTTGCCAAGTACGTCAAGAATGTGTTTTTAAGGGAAATCCTTAATGAATCCTCCTCGAATCTTCCTAAATTGATATAATTATGTGCTTTTGGCTAGTGCGAGCCATCGAGGGTGATTCAGAGGATTCGTGCATCGTGTTGATTGGTTCGTTGGCCGGAGGAGCACTTGTCCAGGTGAGTCTCCTTTCCAAACTATGTAAGGGGGAAATGTCCCCTAGGCTCTTGATTGCTAATTGTGCTCGTTGAGGGGGCTACGTACGTACCACATGATGAGAGTCCGTACGTGGCATCTATACTGTATATCGGGTAGCCGTAGGACCCATGAGCATGTTCTAACTGGTTGTTTGATATTATCTGATGTTTTGTACGAGTTATTACTGATATTTGATGAAATTGAGCTATGATAACTGTGAATTAAATTTACATAATATTCAGATAAGAATTTTGAACTTCATCAATTGAGTAATTGTGTACTCCTGGTGTAATTGATAAAGAGAAAAGGGAAAATGAGATAATTAGCTGTTGAGCTAAATGAAGGTTGTTAAAATTCCTTCTCGTACTTGAATTGTTCAATCATGGT
>ML281355.1:0-11907 GCA_005239495.1 Nicotiana undulata | reverse complement strand
AATTGATGTTGATGTTGCTTCTCTTATTCTTATGTTATTAATGTTGTTGGTACTTTCTGATTCTTATAAGATTCTTGATGAAGAGTTAATCCTAATAACGTGTACGGAGAATATCGACCTTACGTCACTGCGAAAGGTTCAGAATATGATTCCATTGAGTCCTACATGCATTATATATATACATATCTATTTTACTCTACCGAGCCGCACTATAGTCGGCCGGGTATGGCACCTATTGTACAACCACTGATCAGTTGGGTTTACCGAGTCCTCTTTGAGGCCGGGTATGATATGATGATGATGATGCCCACAGAGGCGTATGGTTTTAAAAGATTATGTGTATATATGTATCATGCATTTCATGTTATTATCTCTTAGAAGCACTCAGATGCTACGGGTTGTATCTCCTACATCTCTCTTTACATTACTGTTCTTATTTATGTTTTTCCTGCCTTACATACTCAGTACTTTATTCGTACTGACGTCCCTTTTGCCTGGGGATGCTGCGTTTCATGCCCGCAGGTCCTGATAGACAGGTTGAGAGTCCTCCAAGTAGGCTATCGGTTCAGCAGAAGATATTGGTGCACTCCATTTGTTCCGGAGTGGCTCATTGGGTCAGTATGATTTAGACGTGCATTGAGTGGTATATCGGGGCCCTGTCCCGAACTTTATGATGTTTATGTACTCTTAGAGGCTTGTAGATAGATGTCAGGTATAGGGTTATTTATATGGACTTGTAGGCCTATGTTTTGAGTTTACAAATGATCATGTCAGCCTTATAGGCCCGTATGTCACATGTATAAGTTTCTATATACTGTTGGGTCATCCTATGTCTAGTATGCACTTATATTTTATTGTTGTTATCTCATGACGACCCTTTTGGCCCATTTACCCATGATAGTACAATAAGAAAGATATGTTATGTTGGTACTCGGTTGAGTAAGGTACCAGGTGCCCGTCGCGGCCAATAGGTTGGGTCGTGACAGCTTAGCCGGTCAGGCCGAGACCGGACTCCATGTGACAACGACACGGTGGTTCAGTAATAATAATAACAAGATGAAACTTAGAAGAACATTAACCAAAAGATGGCAAAATGGGATGTGGGATGTGGTAATTCTTGTTATGATTTTCCATGCTTCAATGTATTGTTGTATGATGCCTCGATTCGTGTTTTACTGTTAATGCTTATCCTATCTGGAATAGGTTTGTTCATACATACTAGTACTATTCAATGGTACTAACGTCCCTTTTACCGGGGCGCTATATCTTGTAAATGGATGTAGGTGGTTCTGTAGCAGGTAGCGTTGTTCGCCGATAGTGGTGCCTTCCCTCCATCCCTTAGACAGTTCTGGTAAGCTCTACTTCCTCCCGAGGCCGTGTGTAGACATATGTTTATTTCTTTTGTACACGTTGTCTCTTTTTGAGGTATAGCTGGGGCCTTGTCGCCGACATGTCTATGTATATTTCTCCGAACTCTTAGAGGCTCCGTAGACACTGTTGTGGGTTGTGTACCTTTTGGATAGTTGTTGGATTTATTAGTAATCGTGCTTCCGTACTGTAAACACTGTAATTAGTATGTATGTTTTGGAAGATCTAATGTTGGTTACGGTGAAAGAGGAAAATGGACTTAATATTATGAATATATGCTTTTAATTTATCTCTTGCTAACTCATGTAAACAATGTATGCTATAAACACGGGGAGAAACAAGTCAGGTAGGAAACGCTAAACATGCTTGCTTGACCGGGTTTACTCGGTTAGGCCCCGGTCCCGTCCCTCAGTTTTGGGGCGTGACAAACTTGGTATAAGAGCCTAAGGTTTTAAAGTGTCCTTGGATGTCTCGGAGCCGTGTCTAGTAGATCCTTTCTTATCGGTGTGTTGTCGACCACATCTATAAATAGGGGGCTGCATGGACATTTAGGAAAAATACCCTTCATTATTATTCTATACCGTGCTATGGAGTGAGAAGTGAGGTGGTTTTTCTCTAACTCGTGCACTGTTTCAACTTTAAGTAAATGGCACCCAGGAAGAAATTTCGACTCGGCCTAGAGGCCAATGCCACCCCAGGAGTGGCCATAAATTCCAAATCTGATGGTGCAGGTGAGAATAATTCCCTGACCATGAATCATCCTGACTCCTCTGTTCCAGGCCAGACCATCCCAATTCCTGCTCCAGCGGAGGGTGCTACAATCCCTCCCGCTGATATTCCTGATCCTCCTCCAGCCCCAGCTTCTGGTCCCTGTATTTCTGATGGGGACCTTAGGGGAGCTATTCATATGTTGACGCAATTGGTGAGTATCCCCACTTGTTTGAATAGGTCCGATAGTGGTTTAAAAGTAGCCATCTCTAGGCAGTTGCATAATCGTGTCATATTTTGTACAAGAACACCCCCACTCCCTTAATTCTCCCACTATTGTGATTTCTCAAACTTCGTGCCACACTTGCTTATGATTGTAATTAGTTGGATCATGTACAACTCATTGTGATAGTTGAATTATGTGCAAATTTGTGGTGTTAACCAAACTATGTGTAGCTTGTTGAAGTAATTGGATATATGTAAATTGTTGAGGTAACCCAATTACGTACAAGCTGTTGGAGTAACTGAAACTGAGTAGCATTGATTAGAAATGTGTTTCGGGGGCTCTCTGGCAGGTAAATAGGCCTAATTACAGAGGAAATTTTGGCAAGCTTTTCAGAAAATATCGGAGTTAGTAAAAATTGGGGGTTGGCAAGTCATGTTTTCATAGCCTAATGATTCCCCGATCCTCATTCGAGGACGAATGATTCTAAGTGAGGAGGATGTAAAGACCCGTAAAAAATAAATGCATGTCTAAAATCAGTACTCGGTATTTATGGACTAGTGCTATACAAAGTACCTCATGACCATGATAGTAGGATACGTAAAGTGTATTAAGAGTGAGTAGTATTTTAAATAAATTAAGATAATTTATAATTATGCGGATAATTGATTAATTACCGAGTAGCGAGACATTACCTAAATAAATAGTAGATTATCATATGAGACCAACCCCCAAAACGTGGCAGTAAACCACCATGTATACATATGACTAAGTAGTCATATTAGATTATGTGGCACCAAACTAGGTTAGCTATAATAATATATTACTTAGTCATACAAGATACTCAACTAAGACTTTCTTCAACCTAAGGCTTTCATTATTACACTTAAGAGTTAAATACTTTCAATACACACAAAAACAGTAACCTTAGAAATTAGAATGAGACTTGTTCAATTTGTTACCATTTTTTCGTGAGATTCCTGCAAAACAGTAGCCTTAGAGATTAGAATGAGACTTGTTACCATTTTTCGTGAGATTCCTGCAAAACAGTAGCAGTGAGACTTCTTCTATCAAATTCAACGAGAATTATTAGAAGCTTAACAACGTAAGAATTTTGCGGTTTTAAAGAGGTACGGTGCAATCTTTTCCAAAAATATCATACGGATTTTTTCCTACTCCAGGTATGTATGGCTAACTCTAATCTTCATAAGATAAACCCATTTGTGCTCACTTTCCGGGTATGATTCTCTTGTTTGATTCTCTATGGAATTTATGTGCCTTATGTGCCAAATTGGGACATTCTTGCTTCTATGTCGTTCCGTGTTACTATCATATCGCTACATGTCATGGGCATGATAACATAATAACCAAAAGGTAATACATATATATATATACAATCCCACTGTCTGAATGAAATAGACGGGAAAACACAAAAGGAAAACTCCATGGTACTGCTGGAAACCGCCAGAAGAAGCAACTCACCGTGAAGTCAAATCCACTAGCTCAGGGTCTATCTCCGGTATAACAACCAGAAGCACCAACCTCAGTACCTGTACAGTTAAATACAAAAGTGCAACATGAGTACATATTAAATAAATATGTACCCAGTGAGTATCCTGTCTAATCTCGAAGAAGTAGTGACGAGAGGTCGACTTGACACTCACTAAGGTCCAACAGTATAATATGCGATAGGATATAACAAAACAAAACAGTAGGCATGTAAGACAGTAAGCAGCAGTTACGTATAAAACACAGGGATCCAAGTAAATACTGAAACAAATAACAAATGTCCGCTTTCTTTCCCCTAAATATCTAACACAAGTCAATATCCATGAAACAATGCCAAATAGTCACGCGCACACAGGAATAAGACAACCAGTTGGAGTCATAAGAAAAATATCTATGCACTGCCGAGGATCGAACGGCCCGTCCCATTAGTGCATCTCTCAATGTAATCATATCATATCATAGTACAATTCTCGTCCATGCACTGCCGAGGATCGAACGACCCGTACCAAAAATGCATTCTCAATTATATCATCACTGTGCACTGCCGAGGATTGATCGGCCTGTCCCAAAAGTGAACCTTTCAATCCGCCGTGGCGTACGGCCCGCTCCCATGAGAGTGGGGGAAATCACACATCGCTCGCGGAGTATAAATTACGAAGCGGTCACATGCACACATAATAACTTATAAAACTTACTTTCCATAACCAATTCCTTTCAAATCAACAATTTCCATAAAGCTTCAGAGAAACAATACTATACATAACATGATCTCATAGTACCTATGGCAATACAAGGAAGCATATAAAGGCATTTCAAGGAAGCATATAAGGCATACTGTGGGCCTAACTACCCGGACATAACAATGATAGCCGCTACGTACGGACTCTCGTCACTTGGTGCGTACGTAGCCCCCAAAACAAGTACACATATCATATAAATCACCTATGGGGAATATTCTCTCTTACAAGGTTAGAAAGGAGACTCACCTCGTGTCGAATCTACCTCTCGGACCGCTAATGCGCCCGAAACTCCAAACTCTACACTTGAGGACTCGCAACTAGCCAAAAGGTGTACAATTAAATCAATGCATGCTCAATGTGGGGAAATTATCCTATTTATTCAATAAAATCATCATTCTTGAAGAATTCCCAAAATTCAACCCCGGGCCCGCACGCTCGGATTCTGAGAAATTCTCGAAGGAATCACTCACCCAAAGCCTAAGGATCATTAATATGTAGTTTCTACTTTAATTCATAGCATTAAACTGACAATTCGCTAATTTCCTCAAAAACCCTAAATTTTCTACCCAAATCCTTATTTCCAATGACCTAGTAGTTAATCCCATTAATAATTCATGTATTAAACTAGTAATAAGGGGGAATTAACTTACCTCTGCAGTAGCTAGGTCGTGGTGTGTTCTTCCCAAGCTCACAAGTCTCTAATGGAGGTATGAAATGAAGAGGGATGCATAAATCCCGTATCTTAAAGATTATGTACTGCCTGGCCTACAGGGATTCCGCACCTGCGGCTCGAGGACCGCACCTGCGGTCTCGCTCCTGCGAGCTGGGGCTTGCACCTGCGGAACTCGGCAAGAGGGGCTAGGGTTGCACCTGCGGAGGGTTTACCGCACTTGCGGACATTTGTCCGCACCTGTGAGAAAGGGGGACCTCACCTGGGGTCGCACCTGCGATGCTTGGGACCGCAAGAGCGGTCCCGCACCTGCGACTCGGAAACCGCACCTGCGGCCACACCAGATCAGGTGCACCAGCAGTTGCATCAACTAGTTTTTAGCCCCGTTTGGTGCCCGGGAGGCACCTGGGCCCACCCGAGCCCCCGTCCAAATATACCAACAAGTCCTAAATCATAATACAGACTCGCTCGAGCCTTCGGAACACCCGAAACAACGCTAAATCTCAAAATCACACCCCAAAACCCCTAAAACCATAACTTAAGAAACTTCAAGTTCTTGATTTCTATAAGAATGCGTCGGACCAACCTATACAACTCGGAACGACATCAAATTTTGCAGACAAGTCATAAATGACATAACGGAACTATTCCCAATCTTGGAATCATATTCGGACCTCGATAACATAACTCGTGTTTCAAACCAAATTTCAAACTTAAGGAAATCCTTATTTCTATATCGGGCGCTGAAACGGTCCCGGGTTATCAAAAACCCATTCCGAACATACGCTCAAGTCCGAAATCATCATACGAAGCTACTGACACTGTCAGAACTCGATTCCGAGGTCGTTTGCTAAAAATGTTGACCGAAGTCAAACTTGGCCAAATACGCCAACCTTAAGGAACCAAGTGTTCCTATATTGCTCAAAACACTTCCAAATCCTGAACCACCAGTCCCTGCAAGTGACAAATCACAAGAAGCCTCTATGGGAAGACTTATATAGGGGAACGGGGTCCGATAACGTAAAACGACTGGTCGGGTCGTTGCATTCTCCCCCTCTTAAACACATGTTCATCCTCGAACGGGACTAGAATCGTACCTGAAGTGCTGAATAGCTGTGGATATCTCCTTCGCATGTCCTCCTCGGACTCCCAAGTCGCCTCATCGACTGGTTGGCCCCTCCACTGGACCTTCACGGCAGAAACTCTCTTAGACCTCAACTGGCGGTCCTGTCTATCAATAAAAGCAACTGGCTCCTCCTCGAAGCCCAACTTCTCATCTAGCTGAATAGTGCTGAAATCAACCACGTGAGAGAATCGGCATGATATCTCCGGAGCATGGATACATGCAAAACTGGATGAACTCCGGATAAACTGGGAGGTAAAGCTAGCTCATAAGCAACCTCTCCGACTCGCCTCAATACCTCGAAAGGACCTATAAACCTGGGGATCAACTTTCCCTTCTTCCCGAATCTCATAATGCCCTTCATCGGCGAAACCTTTAGCAGAATTTTCTCTCCCTCCATAAATGCTACATCACGCGCCCTCTGATCCGCGTAACTCTTCTGTCTGGACTGTGTTGTGCGGAGTCTCTTCTGAATCAACTTCACCTTCTCCAAAGCATCTCTCACTAGATCAGTGCCATATAATCTAGCCTCACCAGGCTCAAACCACCCGATAGGAGAACGACACCGACGGCCATACAAAGCCTCGAATGGGGCCATCTCGATGCTGAACTGTTAACTATTATTGTACGCAAACTCAGCCAAAGGCAAGACTTGGTCCCACTGACCCCCAAAGCCAATCACACAAGCCTTGAGCATATCTTCCAATATTTGAACTGTACGCTCCGACTGGCCATCAGTCTGAGGGTGAAATGCTGTGCTGAGATCTATCTGAGTGCCCAACTCACTATGCAATGCTCTCCAGAAGTGCGAGGTGAACTGAGGACCTCGGTCTGATATAATGGACACTGGCACACCGTGCAACCAAACTATCTCTTGAATGTAGGTCTGGGCTAGCCTCTCAGAAGTGTAAGTAGTAGCCACAGGAATGAAATGCGCCGACTTGGTCAATCTATCAACAATGACCCAAACCGCGTCAACCTTCCACAAAGTCCGAGGCAACCCAACCACGAAGTCCATAGTGATGCGCTCCCACTTCCACTCAGGAATGGGATCTGCTCAAGTAGGCCTCCTGGCCTCTGGTGCTCATTTTTGACCTGCTGGCAATTAAGATATCTAGCCACATACCCCACAATGTCTTTCTTCATCTTCCTCCACCAGTAATGCTGTTTCAAATCATGATACATCTTCGTCGCATCCGGATGAACAGAATACCGAGAACTGTGCGCTTCCGCTAGAATCCTTTCCCTTAGGCCATCAACATCAGGAACACACAAACGGACCCTGGAGTCTCAAAACACCATCCTCGCCCGAAGTAACTTCCTTGGCCCTCTCCTGGACCACTGTCTCCCGAAGCTCTGCTAAGCATGGATTATCAAACTGCCGGGCCTTAATCTCCCCCAATAACGAAGACTGAGCAACCACATGGGCTAAAACTCGACGAGGCTCCGAAATATCTAATCTCACTAGGCGATTAGCCAAATACTGAATGTCTAAGGCCAGAGGTCTCTCCTCTGCTGTAATGTAGGCCAAGCTACCCATACTCTCTGCCCTCCTACTCAAGGCATCCGCTACCACATTTGCCTTGCCCAGATGATAAAAAATAGTAATATCATAATTCTTCAACAACTCGAGCCACCTGCACTGCCTCAAGTTAATATCCCTCTACTTGAATAAGTGATGCAGACTGCGGTGGTCCGTATAAACCTCACAAGACACACCATACAAGTAGTTCCTCTAAATCTTTGAAGCATGAACAATTGCCGCCAACTCCAAGTCATGCACAGGGTAATTCTTATCATGAACTCTCACGTCCTGCATCAACACACATCCCAACCCAACGCGTGAAGCATCGCAATACACAGTATACATCCCAGAACCGGAAGGCAATGTCAGAACTGGTGCTGAGGTCAATGCTGACTTGAGCCTATGAAAGCTCGCCTCACACACGTCGGACCATCGAAACGGGGCATTATTCTGAGTCAATCTAGTCAATGGAGCTGCAATAGAAGAGAATCCCTCCACAAATCAGAGATAATAGCCTGCTAGACCAAGAAAGCTCCTGATCTCTGTAGCTGAAGTAGGACGCGGCCAACTCCGAACTGCCTCAATCTTCTGTGGATCAACCTTGATACCTTCTCCGGATACCACATGCCCCAAGAACGCCACAGAATCTAACCAGAACTCACACTTGGAGAACTTAGCATATAGCTTCTGTTCCCGCAAGGTCTGGAGCACAACCCTTAATTGTTTCTCATGCTCACCCAGGCTCCATGAGTAAATCAAGATGTCGTCAATGAAGGCAATAATGAAGGAATCAATATACGGCCTGAATACCCTATTCATCAAGTCCGTGAATGCTATTGGGGCATTAGTCAAACCAAAGGACATTACCAGAAACTCATAGTGGCCATATCTCGTACGGAACACAGTCTTTGGAACATCTGAAGCCCCAATCTTCAACTGATGATAACCTGATCTCAAATCAATCTTAGAAAGCACACGAGCACCCTGCAACTGGTCAAACAAATAATCAATGCGCGACAGAGGATACTTGTTCTTAATGGTAACTTTATTCAACTGACGGTAATCAATACACATCCGCATAGACCCATCATTCTTCATCACAAATAGAACTGGAGAACCCCACGGCGACACACTAGGCCTGATGAACCCCTTAGCCAACAACTCCTCAAGCTGCTCCTTCAACTCCTTCAACTCCTTAGGAGCCATACGATACAGGGGAATGGAAATAGGCTGAGTATCTGGAGCTAAATCAATACAGAAATCAATATCTCGATCCGGAGGCATGCCTGGAAGGTCTGAAGGAAACACATCTGCAAACTCTCGAACAACTGGCACCAAATCAATAGTCGGAGACTCGGCGGTGGTGTCCCACACATAAGCAAGGTAAGCCAAACAATCCTTCCCAACCATATGTCGAGCCTTCAGGAAGGAGATGACCCGGCTGGATGCACTAACTGAAGAACCTCTCCACTCCAGTCTCGGCGACTCAGGCATGGCTAAAGTAATCGTCTTGGCATGGCAATCTAGTACGGCATGATAAGGAGATAGCCAATCCATCCCTAGGATAACCTCAAAATCAATCATATCAAGCAATAGAAGATCTGCTCTGGTCTCGAAACCGCAAAAAGTTATCACACAAGACCGATAGACCCGGTCTACCACCACAAAATCACCCACAGGAGTGGACACATATATAGGAGAACCCAAAGACTCACGAGGAACATCCAAAAAATGAGCAAATAGTGATGAAACATATGAATAGGTGGATCCTGGGTCAAATAATACGGAAGCCTCCCTACCACATACTGAGATAATACCTGTGATCATGGCGCCTGAGGCCACTACATCTAATCTGGACGGAATAGCGTAGAACCTGGCTGGAGCACCTGAAGACTAAACTCCACCAGAGTGAACAGGAGCTGACTGACCTCCTCCTGACTGGCCTCCACCTCTGGGACGACCCCTGACGACTTGTCCTCCACCTCTAGGTGGTCGGACTACTGGTGCTGAACCCATAGGCTGATAACCCTGTTTCACTGCCTTGCCCTCATACTTGGGACAATGTCGCTTCATGTGGCCTGGATCCCCACACTCGTAACATCTCCCAGGCACCATAGCATGCTACCCCGAAGAAGAAGACCCCTGAATAGCCAATAAGCGATTTGGACCCTCTAACATAGCACTAGAATAAGAACCGGAGGATCTCTGGCGACTAGAATAACCGCTGGGTGAACCTTGGGTAGATGGAGGATGGTAGGAACGCTCTGTCATGGCACTGGACTAAGGCCTCACTGAACCACCTCGAGGAGGTAGTGGAGGTGCTGAATATGAAAGCCTGCTGGGCTGACCACCCCTGAACTGACCTCTGCTCCTAGCCGGAGCATCTCTGAAATCCCCTGAGAACCTTGCCCTCTTGTCCTGCTGACCCTGCTCCCTACTCTGCAACCGATAACCCTCGATCCTGCGAGCAATCTCTACCACTAGTTGATACGGAGTACCCATCTCCACCTCTCTGGCCATGGTGGCTCTAATACCTGGATGTAACCCATCCACAAATCTCCGCACTCTCTCAGCATCAGTAGGCAATATCATGAGTGAATGCGTGACATCTCTGAAAACCTGGCCTCATAATTCTTCACCGACATCTTCCCCTGCTCAAGCCGCTCAAACTGACCTCGTAGCTCTTCCCTCTCCGATGGTGGAATATATATGTAATATCTGTGTGAACTGCCCCCAAGTAACCGGAAGAGAACCTACTGGACTGCTGAGTATATAAGACTGCCACCACCTGCGAGCTCTGCCCTCTAACTGAAAGGTAGTGAAATCCACTCCATGTGACTCCAAAATCCTCATGTTGTGCAGCCTGTCCCTGCACCTGTCAATGAAATCCTGGGCATACTCTCCCTACTCACCCCCGAAAACTGGAGGGCGCAATCGAGTCCAGCTGTCTAACATCTTCTACCGATCGCCCTCTGCAACTGGCCTGGGCTCTAGGGTTGCTGCTGCCTGACCTACGGCCTGTGCGGTAGGGGTCTGGACTCCCCCTATCTCCGGAGAAGTGGAAGGATCTGCTGGAAATAAACCAGCCCGGGACATGGTTGATGTGCCAGAGAATTTCGGCACATTTAATACCATATTGCTTAGACTAGGGCTCGTTTCAAGAGCATTTACTCTTATTAATCATAGAATTTTGGTATTTTGCAGTACACAAGGTGTAAACACTCAAGACCATGCAAAAGGAAGTTAAAAGAAGAGAAAAGAGAAGGAAAATGGTCAAATGCGATCGCATCTTCAACATGCGAATCGCATTTCAAGCCTGGGGGTCGCATACCGCAACAGAAAGTTGAGTCAAAATTAAGGAGTGAAATGCGGCCACATATGCGACCGCATATCCCAAATGCGAACCGCATTTGAATCGCATGTTCATCTGATGCCTGAAGCCACACTGCAAATGCGACGCATGAATGCGATCGCATATCTTTAATGTGGATCACATATCCCAGATGCGATACATCTCTGGGACCTAGGGTTTTGAGATGTGATGGAAGAAGACAAGATGCGAACCGCATTCCTGTTATGCAAAAGGAATGCGATCCCATATCGCCCGTCAGGGGTGTTTTTGTCTGTTTTTCACCCGAATTTTCTTCCCACTATAAAAAGATTTACTTGGGTGTTGTGGGTGAGTCTTNCTTCGTCTTATATTTCTTGTTAATGGTTGCAAACATTAACTTATGCCATACTTTTATCTTAGCTTGGAAAAGCGGGTTAGAAGTGGTAAGAGTAAACACCAAAGACTCGAGGCGTTAAACCTTGTTTAATAAAATCACTTAGGAATAAGTTGGTTTTATTTGGCAAGACGTGATTCGGATTTATTGAAACTCTTTTATATTTGGAAAAATCATAAAGAGGAAATACTACCGTAGTATTGGAAAATCTAGGATAGTTATCTTAAGAATCATTTGCATATCAATAACTTCACATTAGAAATATATCATATTAATACCTACTTGCATTACACTCCATGAAAAGGGGACACAACCT
>ML281350.1:2748-44869 GCA_005239495.1 Nicotiana undulata | reverse complement strand
ATTTTCCCCTTCATTTCCCATTCACCCATTTTAAGCATTAATATATCATTAAATACTTAAAATTCCAATACTTATTTCCTTTTGGTCCGTTCCAAAAAGAATGACCTCTTTCTAAATTTGGTAACAATTTAGTTTAAACTTACAAATCTACCTTTAACGAGAAGTTTTTATAACCACACTAATACACTGGATCCCTTTTTGTTTTGTTTAGGACCACAAATTCCAAAAGTCTTCATTTTTTTCTTAAACTCCATGCCCAGTTAAACAGGTTTACGTAAATTGGAAGGTGGGAGTACTAAAGCTGTGACTCTACTTTACCAATACACGATATTATTTGTGTAAATTCATAATACAGTTTTAAACTTTACTAAACTATTATTGAAATAAAAATAAGGTGAATATAAAGTTTTTTTAAGGTTAAACTTATGTTTGTTTAAAGGATTTTGCCCCAAAAAAGTAGCTTTTCATTTCAAAGCTTTGAAAATTACTTTTTTTTTTAAAAATTAGCCATTCTTTTCTAAACATTATGACCCTTAATTTTGAACTCAAAGCTACGTTAAGTAACAGTGAGCCGTTAGGCATTTAAGCAATATTGGAGTTGCAGTTAAAGAAATGGAGGCATTTAAGCAATATTGCAGTTAAAGCAATATTTAAGTAACAATGTACACACCGTATTGGGATGGGGTGAATGAAATGAAGGTTAGCATCTGAAGTCCCGTGTGATAAGAATATGCCACCGAAACTCAGAGGTAAGTTCTATAGAGCGGCGGTTAGACCGGCCATATTGTATGGGGTTGAGTGTTGGCCAATCAAGAATTCACATATCCAGAAGATGAAAGTAGCAGAAATGAGTATGTTGAGATGGACGTGTGGGCACAGTAGGATGGATAAGATTAAGAATGAAGATATTCGGGAGAGGGTAGGCGTGGTTCCGGTGGACGACAAGATGCGGGAAGCGCGACTTAGATGGTTCGGACACATGCAGGGGAGAAGCCTAGATGCCCCGGTTAGGAGGTGTTGGCGGTTGTCTTTGGCGGGTACGAGAAGAGGTAGAGGGCGGCCTGAGAAGTATTGGGTCGAGGTGATCAGACAAGACATGACGCGACTCCAGATTTTCGAGGACATGACTCTTGATAGGAACGCGTGAAAATTGAGAATTAGGGTTGTAGGTTAATGGGTAGTCGAGCGGTTTTCCCCTTTGTCCCGGTTTCCCTCTTTGTACCGTCGAGTATGATAATGTTTTGTCTACCCCTGCTAGCGATTTATGTTGTGTTTCATACTTTGCTTAATATTTTTGTTACTGCTTTTCTATTTATTTGTTGTCTCTCACGTTGCTGATATTATTTTTCGGGTTTTGTTGTCACAGATCTATTGTCTCTGAGCCGAGGATCTCCCGATCCCCTCCAGGGTAGGGGTAAGGTCTGCGTACATTCTACCCTTCCGCTGGTGGAATTTTACTGGGTTATTGTCGCAGTTAAAGCAATGTATTTAAAAAAGCTACCTTGTACTTGTTGTTGGTGGGAGGTAGCAGGTATTTCGTGGAATTAATTGAAGTACGCGGAAGCGGGCTCGGACGTCATGGTTACTAAAAAAAAGTATTAAAAAATTATTAAAGTTATAATTGTATTTGACATAAATTTCATTTGAAAATATTCTTTACTAAACCATTATTTCACAAGAAATACATCTTCAAATTAACATTTAATATTTTACTTGAAGCTTAGCATTTATAAATAGTTTATCAAACTTGTGTCTGGAAATACAAAATTTAGTATTTATACATACTGAAATAGCGATTAAAAAATAAACAGGTTATTGATAACCTTAAAAGGAAAAAAAAATAATTTACTACAATCAGTTAAATTATACGAAGAATTTACACAGCCTTTTCATTTTTCAGACTCTCAATGGGGAAATAGTGAGGGGGAACGTAGGTTGGAGGCTAATCACCGCCCCGCCCCGCCCCGCAGATCACATCGCCTCGTACCCGCACCGCCCCGTTGCCATCACCATGTGAAATTGTAAATGTTAGAAATACTTGACACAATTGTACCTCATCCAGTTAAATAAATGAGGCTTCCTTCCTGTGTTTTCACATATATTTAGAGCCCGTTTGGATGGGCTTGTTGTACGTGACTTTAAAGTCAAAAGTCACTAATTAGGAATTCTAGTTTTTGACTTTTGGCTAATTTTTGTCATTTTAGCTTAAAAACAAGTGCTTTAAAGCACTTTTTTACTCTATCCAAACACTACAAAACGGCTTAAAAACTATTTTGGCTTCAATCCAAACGGGCTCTTAATTTGTTTGTTTGGAAGAATACAAAGTATCTTTATGCTTATGACCACTAGAAATGGTATTGTTTTCGAAGGCTCACTATGAATAGTTTTAATAATAATTGTAGAATTTAACACGTGATTAATTAGAATTGTACAACTGTATTAGTTGTTAGAGGTTAATTGTAGAAGTTAGGAAAGACGAAAATTCTATATGTATGTGTACAGTAGCTATGTAAATTTGAGCTTCTTCTTCTTCTTTTTTTTTAAATTATTTATAACAGATTTTCCCGCCAATGTCTCATCTTCTTCGATTTCTTCAGTGAGCTTTCTCCATCCAACAATGGTGGAATTTTACATGGTATCAGAGCTCGAGTAGATTGATCGAGGCTAGGGATTAATCAGTTAGTTCGAACTTTGAAATCGTCAATACAATCTACTGAAGTCATTTTCTGAAAGTTAGCCATGGAGAATCTGGACATCGACAATCCTCGTCATATCGATACAGCTCAAAGGAACTGAGAACTATTCAGTCCGGATCAAGGCGACCAGATTGCATTGCGAGCAAAGCGCAAGCTAGGGTTCATCAATAGGAGCTGTACAAAAGCTCAATTCACAGTTAACTTAGAGGAAGAATGGGAGCGAGTGAATGCTACTATTCTAACAAGGATTATGAACGCGGTTTCACCAAATTTGGTAAATGGAATTGTCTACGCTAGTGATGCTCATGAAGTTTGGTTAAACCTCCAGGATCGTTTTGATAAGGTTAATGGATCGAGGATCTACAACCTTCAGTGGGAGATAGTTACCATTTCTCAAGTTACATCTAGCATTTCAGTATATCATTCTCGATTGAAGTCACTCTAGGATGAATATAATTCTATGATTCCTTACTTACCTGTTATGGCTGAAACTAGGGATTTTATCGAACACTTGGAGCAACAAAAACTCTTTCACTTCTTAATGGGCCTTAATGAGTCTTATAATACAATTAGAAGCCAGATTTTACTTCAATCCCCATCACCTTCTGTTAGTCGATCCTATGCAATTTTGATAAATGAAGAGAATCAGAGAAGAGTGTTTGAGACTAATTCACATATAAATGTCATGAATGAAGTAAATGATTCTACCGCTCTAATGAGTTTTAAAGGTAGCCAATCAAAGTTTAAGAGGTTTAATAACTTGTACTGTGAGTATTGTTGAAACAAAGGACATACAAGGGAGACTTGTTACAAATTGGTTAGATATCCATCTGGTTTCAAAGGGAAAAGGCCACAACAATATAGGCAAGCTAACATGGCTATGGGTGATAATTGTTCTGGTAAAAAAGTTGCTGCAAATCAGGATAATACAGGAATGAATCAAGGAATAATCAATTTTTTCACTGATGAGCAATATAATTAGATCATGAAGATGATAAGCAAGGATAAATCAGAGGAACATGCAACAAATATGGCAGGTAATGTTAATTCTCAATCTCTAGAGGATCTAGCTGACTACTGGATTGTTGATACTGGTGCAACTGATCATATGGCATCCCATAATGAAATGTTGAAAATAACGACTGAATTACCAAGCTCAAGTAAGAGTAATGTGAATCTTCCAAATGGTAAGACTGCACCTATCATTTGCAAAGGGAGTTACAAGCTTACAGATCATGATGTTATACATGATGTGTTGTGTGTACCCGAATTTAAGTACAACTTGTTGTCTGTATCAAATTTAACTAAAGAGTTGCAATGCTCAGTTAATTTTTCCCCAACATTTTGTGTTTTTCAGGACCTATACACTGTGAGAGTGAAGGGGATTGGTAAAAGGAAGGGTGGCATTTATATACTAATTCCTAAAGGGTCTAACAAGAACAAAATGGCACAGAGGATCAGCAGTGGTCGTAGAAGGGATGCAGGCAGACTTTACTACCTGGCATAGAAGACTTGGGCATGTGCCAGTTAAAGTCATGAAGCAGATAGATTTTCTTAAGAACAAGAGTTTTTCTGATTGTGAACTTAACAATTGCAATGTATGTCCTTTAGCTAGGGAGACAAGGAAACCATTTCCTTTAAGTAGCAGGTTAGCTAAAGACATCTTCCATTTGATCCATGTAGACATTTGAGGTCCATATAAAGTGCCTACATATAATGGAATAGATATTTCTTGACTCTTGTTGATGATCTAAAATGATTTGGATTTTTCTGATGAAATTGAAAAGTGATACTGTTGTTGTGCTAAAATCATTTCTTAAGATGGTACATACACAGTTTGACAGGAATGTCAAAGTGTTAAGAATTGACAATGGATCAGACTTCTTCAGCCATGAATGCCAATATTATTTGACAGACAACGGTATTTTGCATCAAGTAGTTGTCCACACACTCCACAGCAGAATGGAGTAGTGGAAAGAAGGCATAAGCATGTTCTGAAGGTGGCAAGGGCCTTGAGATTTCAAGGTAGTATTCCTTTGCAATTCTGGAGAGACTGTGTACTAGCTGTGGCATATCTCATTAACCGACTATCTTCTTCAGTTTTAGCAGGGAAGTCTCCATATGAGGTTTTCCATAAGAGATCACCTAATATGGCACACCTAAGAACTATTGGATGCTTGTGTTTTGATACAGTGACAAAAAAGGTGGACAAATTTTCTCCTAGGGCCATCACTGCTGTTCACATAGGATATTCAGTATCTCCGAAAGGATACAAATTATATGACCTAAGGAGCATGAAGTTTTCTGTCAGTAGAGATGTTGCCTTCAAGGAAGATATATTTCCTTTTCAACTAGGGAAAGATGATACACAACAAGATCCTATGTTCTTAGTGTTGAGATCAAAAGAAGAAGGCCATTCCTTGCACCAGCAACATTCATATGGGACAGGAGAAGGACATGATGCAAGCAACCAAAGTATTGAACATGATCATGAAGTGATGCAACAAGACAATGATAAACAGATACCAGATGTTGATATTGATCAGAATGAGCAGATACAAGCTGATGGAATCACTAAGGAATTTCAAATTGTGCAACTCAGGGATCCAATAGAGGTTCCAAACCACCTATTTGGATGAAAGATAATGTATGTCCAGTAAATGGAGGATCCTCATCCACTTGCACGTATCCAATATCCAACTATCTGAATTATAATGCACTATCAGCTACCTACCAATCATATTTTACTGCTACCTCACATGAGACAGAACCTACCTCATATACAGAAGCCTTGAAGGATCCTAGATGGGTTGAAGCCATGAAGGCATAGATGGATGCTTTGGTTCTGAACAACACTTGGTAAATAGTTGATATTCCTAAAGGTAAGGTGCCTATTGGGTGCGGATGGGTATACAAGATTAAGTACAAATCCAATGGAGAAGTTGAAAGATTTAAGGCAAGAGTTGTTGCCAAGGGATATAGCCAGCAAGAAGGTTTGGACTATCAGGAGACTTTTTCTCCAGTTGTTAAAATGGTCACAGTGAGGGTGGTCATTGCATTGGCTACTATGTATCAATGACCTCTCTTTCAATGGATGTCTACAATGCATTTTTTCAAGGTGATCTTAAGGAGGAAGTTTACATGTAGTTGCTACCTGGTTTTAGCAGCCAAGGGGGGAATTCTAAGGGCTGCAAACTACTTAAATCACTATATGAACTTAAACAAGCATCAAGACAATGGAACTTGAAGCTCACAGAGGCTCTACTGGCAGCAGGTTTTATGCAAAGCAAACATGATCACTCACTATTCATCAAAAAGGAGAATGGAAAGCAGGTTGTTATACTTGTGTATGTTGATGATCTTCTAATCACAGGCAATGAATCTGCAATGATTCAAGAAGCTTCAAAATCAAAGGTCTAGGACACTTGTAATATTTTATAGGTATTGAGGTGTGCAGGTCTGCAAAGGGGATTCTTTTATGTCAAAGGAAGTATGCTCTAGAACTTATAGCAGAATTGGAATTTTCTGGTGCAAAGCCTGCTATTACACCAATGGAACAGAATAGAAGGTTCACAACTGTTGAGTATGATGAACATTGTCATGTGGATAATGATCCAACACTAGCAGATGTAAAGAGTTATCAGAGGTTGATTGGAAAGCTTTTATACTTGACATTGACAAGACCTGACATTGCCTATAGTGTGCAGACTTTGAGTCAATTTATGCAAGCTCCCAAACAGTCTCATCTGGAAGCAACATACAGAATGGTAAGGTATGTGAAGAATGAGCCTGGGCTTGGAGTTCTTATGAATGCAGCTGGGGATATGACTCTCAGTGTATACTGTGATGCAGAGTTGGCAAGTTGTCCCAACTCCAGAAAATCAGTCACATGATACCTTGTGAAGTTTGGCGGATCACTGATATCTTGAAAATCCAAGAAGCAGACAACAATAGCAAAGAGTTCAGCAAAATCAGAGTATAGAAGCATGGCATTGACTGTATATGAGTTGGTCTGGTTGGTTGGAATGTTCAGAGAATTAGGAATAAAATTTTTATCTCCAATTCAGCTTCATACAGAGAGCAAGACAGCTATGCAGATAGCCAATAATCCAGTGTTTCATGAACGAATGAAACATATAGAGATAGATTGTCACTTAATAAGGAAAAGGGTGCAACAAGGCTTGATATGCCCAACATATGTGCCAACAGAAGAGCAGAAAGCAGATTTGCTCACTAAGGGATTAGGAACTGCTCAACACTACTATTTGATATCCAAGCTAGGTGTTTTGAACATTTTCACCACACCAAGCTTGAAGGGGGGGTGCAGAAATTAACACGTGATTAATTAGAATTGTACAACTGTATTAGTTGTTAGAGGTTAGTTGTAGAAGTTAGGGAAGAAGAAAATTCTATATATATATGTGTACAGTGGCTATGTAAATTTGAGCTTTTTTTCCAGAAATTTAGTTATAAAAGATTTTCCCGCCAATATCTCATCTTTTTCGATTCCTTCAATGAGCTTTCTCCATCCAACAATGGTGGAATTTTACAATAATTTTCTCTGTGTTTCCTGTTTCAAATGAACACTAATGTTAAGAGATATTACATAATGATTTCAAGTCCTCTTATGATTGGGACAAAACAACGTGCTATTACCGAAAAATAATGAAGTACGTCCATATTTATGATTATGTTTCATTTCTTCAAGTGAATTCTACAACTCATGAATACATACTGAATGTGACAATTTTAAAGTTTATGAAGCTGATGCTGTATTCGTAAAGTTAGGTATTGATATCAACTTAGGCAAAAATATTAAGTAGGTGATTTCTTCTCATATGTCTAAGTCTTGGTGATTAGAGTTACTCGATATTTTTGTGTTGATAAGAGTTAACAAATAACCTGTGAAATTAGTCGAGGTACACACAACATAGTCTGGATACCACAGTTAAAGAAAAACAAAACCGAGGTTGAAAAATAAGTCTTGAGAGTGGTGTACTATGAACAATTTTCATTAACAAATTACATTTGGGACGTGGACTTGGGGTACTATCACTTTTAGCCCGCACTAGTAACATGTGATTATTCTTGAAATGTCAGATAAGTTATTATGATATTGGTGCTTGTAATATGTGATAAGCATACATTTAGCCTTCAATTAATTAAAACATATTTCTGTACCCCTTCGTTTGTTAATCTTGAAAAAGATTAATATGTTATTTACTGCTAAATCACTTAGATGAATTGACTTTGATTACTCTTATTTTGACCACTAAATGAATATATTTTCAACTTGTCCAAGTTTGGTCATATTACACATTTATGAGTCAAATTTGTTAGTACTTTGTTTTCTATCTCCAAATATACCAATGACTTGAGCAAGTTGAATTTATAGGTCATAATTGACACACGCACGGTTTTTGGTCATCAAAATACCAACGTAAGCCATGATCTTATTATCCAAACTCTAAAGTATATATTGATTATCATCTTATTGACCCAAAGAATATTTTTCGTTTGTAATATTATAATTCATTGACTGACTTAAGGCTGCTGCAAATCATTATTCTTAACATATCATCCACGTCCTTAATAGAAATAAGTTATCCATTTCTAGATACGGGCGAATTAGCAACCGATAAATTCTGTAACTAAACAGAAAACTTTATCGTTAATCCTATTTACCGACGAATTATCAAAAAAATTGGTTAGCTACAAGAGATTTAGTAACATATTAACGACAAACTTCGAAGTTAATTTCATTGTTTTTAGTGGATGTATACATATAAATAATAAGTAAAACAAAAATATAAGGTGTAAATATAAAAAATAACACTACTTGTCATTATACTAATTTACTCATTATTCACTTTTACAAAAATCCTATGTAATAAAATGGAGAGATCTCCATTTTCTGATAAATTAACGTTGTTTTATTATATTTTGTTGATATACTTTTTTCTAAAATCTAAGAGTGTTGAACGATCCACTAAGAAACTACAGCCACACGTAGTACACTATTTTGCCTTTTGACGTACTCTTAAAATTATTTTATTATCGCTTAATGAATACTGATATTAATGCCCAATCTAGAACATGGGCAGACCCACGTTGGTTCAAGCGGGTTCATTTGAATTCATCAACATCAACATACCCAATATTATTCTTTATTATGGAGTCAGGGGAGCGTAGTGTGTACGCAGACCTTACTCTTACCTTGTGATAATAGAGAGACTGTTTTCACTAAATTCTCGGCTCAAGAAAGCATAAGCACCACATTAATGAAAATATAAAATCCATATATAGTAGAATAAACAAGATAGTAAGGTGATCAACAATGAACGTAAACAACGGTCAGTCATAAAAACTTATTACCAACATAAACGAGATTGCGTGCAAATACTATTGTTACGAACACTCTAGACTACCTACTCTTGAGTTTAACTCAAAAATATGATTATTTTTATGTGAGAATTATTTTGCTCAGAAACAGTTCACGTACAAACAATTAGTTGGACCCTCGTGACTAATACAAAGTCTTGGTGTGATGGTTTAATTGTTGTTATATTTAGTTGCAAGTCTCAAGTTCGAGTCGTTTTTTACAAGTCCTTTGTTCTTATTTTAAAAATGGCGATGTCTAAACATATATCATAATTTTCGTTATTTTTAAAAATGGCGATGTCTAAACATATATCATAATTTTCGTTATTTTTTCTTCAAATATTCTTATGTCTTAAATTTACACCTTTTTAATTTGAATCTCGTCGTTGCATACTCACAGTTTCTTGTTTTAGTATTTGTTAAATTCTTATACTATTAAAATCTTTAATTTATGTTAGCTTTTAATCATTTATATTGTTAGTGTTAGCACTGATTAGATTTTTAATAAATGTTTTTGCACTTGTTAATTTGTTAAATTTAATAAATTAAATAAGTAGATTACTTAGTATTTTGGTAAAGATTGAATTGATTTTAGTGAAGTAAAAGAACATAAAAATAATTGAAGTTTTAATAAATACATTTTGAGTTTTGGTATGAAACAACATAAAGAGCGGAGGGTAAAACTCGTTTGTTATGTCGAGTATTATTACTTGTACGAGTGGTGTTAATGGTTCAGAGACAGAGAGATTTCTTATTGAATTTTGGGATGATTACAATGAATAGGACCTCTCTATTTATAGGGAAAGAGTGACTTAGCCACCAAGTAAAATCCCTAAGATCTCTCTCAAATATAGACATTCACCTTAAATAGAATTCTATTTATAACACTCCCCCTTGAATGTTTATAACAAATAATGTGCCTCGTTAAAAACCTTGCAAGGAAAACCCAGTGGGACAAAACCTTATAAGGGAAAAAGAGTGTAACGCGCATTAACTCCCCCTGATGAGAGCATCAATTCACATCCTTGGGTCTTCGTATACCAATTTTGTACTAGCTTCTTGAAGCTTGACATCAGTAGAGATTTGGTGAACAAATCAGCCATATTATCACTTGAACGAATATGTTGCACCTTGAAATCATCATTCTTGTATATATATAATGTCTTCATATAATGTAGTGGAATAACCTTTTCAATATCTCAATGGAGGGAAAATTTCTCACTATCACATTATCGTGCTTATAGTTATAGCAAGATACATATGTGCATAAATTGCACATATGATGTGGTACTTCAGGACCAAGAATTATATATGCTTTAAGTAATTTGAATCCTTCAGGGATTGTCATATAAGTTAAGTCATATAAGCCATATGAATGGACTTTAGATGCATATCAAGTTTTTATGTCATGCTAGACATAATATAGATAAAAGTGATTGCATAAATCATTGACTTTATACTTTCAAATGTTAGAACTGCAGGTCCAAAACTATATGTCTTTCATATGAAACAAATTCTTTTCGAATTCTGTCTCTTTCATTTGGCCAATATTTTTGTGTCCTGATAAAAGGTGAATTAGACTATATTTTCACCCTAATGAACCATACTCTATTGTGTTTTTAATGTGAATATTGATATATATTCTATGATGGGAGATATTTTGGAGCAATTTGGGATCAATTAAGGGAATTTGAGGCCAACCGAGAAGAACCCGTGAGAAAAGCACAAGAAGAAGGCTAAATTTGCTGAAAAATAGCCGACCGCGACTGGAGCGCGGTGGGAAAAATAACTGGAAGCAGAAAGTGTGTCATCCACCGCGGTCGCGCCGCGTTCCTGCCGCGGCCGCGGGCGAAAGCTGAAAGACCAGAAAAGCTGAAGGACTTAAGTTCAAAACACGGAAATAAATTGCCAAACCCTATTTAAACATTGTAAATCCGCCCAAGAGAAGGAGATTCTTGTTTTTAGACATAAAAAGAAGGCAAGAATCATTGTGAGAAGACAAGCAACAATTAGAGTTTTTATTTTCTTCCTTTGATCTTTATTTTGATTATTATGACTTCTTTTGGGTTTTCATTGTTCTTGAGCATGAGTAGCTAACTTTTCTATTCTAAGGTTTTGGTAGAACCCGTTGGGGATGAACTAATTGTGATATCAATATAGTTTTGTTTAGTTGTTAATCTCTATTTGTTCAACTACGTTATTGTTGTAGTTGATTGAAGGGCCCTCAATTAGCTGTTCCTATTTATTATGTATCTACTTGAGAGAGAGTGCATATTTAGGTAGTTGTTTGAACAACATCACTCCCGGAGTATAGGAGAGATCCATAACCGAGGGTTTAGAGGTTGGATTAGAGATAACAATACCTCGGGTGCAATCTAAGTGAACTGTAATGCATATAGCTAGCGTAACTTGAGAGAGTGCATATAGTAAATTATCATAATAACTTGAGAGAGATTTATGATAAATGGAGTGTTCATGATTGATAGAGACAACTAAGTCAAAACTATAAGAACTACACAAGAAGGAATTTCACCAACGGGGGAAACCATAACCTTAGACCTTCATTCCAATTGTTTACACCTTATTGTTAGTTAATCCTTAGTTTATTATTTCCGTTCAACTGTAGTAGTATAACCAACAAAAAGTGATATTCATAACTTTTGAGAAAGTTGATTATTGAGAATTTAGTACTCTAACAACAACATTTAATAAGTTAATTCCCTGTGGGATTCGACTCTGGGCAAAATACCCAGATAATATTTGCAATGCCCGCTTAGTCTTTTAGTAGACATAGTTGAGCGTGATAATGTCCATATTCAACAGACTTAATATCCTCATGTATACTTAGCTTTATGAAAGATGTCGTCGACAAACATTTTATATCAGTTCCAATAATATTTTTTTCATAAAGACATAACATAGAGATCTCTTCATTCATATTTTGAGATACCTGAACCTCTCTTGAGATTTTATGAAGTGTTATGTCATGTGATCTTCTAGATCACTTGCCTCCTTTATTATGATCATTTTGATCATTTGCTCATCTTCTTTATCAAGAAGTTTATTTGAACCAATTTTTCTATACGCTTTAAGCTTACCATAGACTTTGTCCTTCTAGGACATAATAAGAGCATTTGTAATAAGAATATAATTACTTTCTTTGGGTCAGCAAATGCGTATGGTATGCTTTGCATTGTAGATGAATTATCTTTTATGAACCTCAAGTCCATATTTTCTTATTCGAGGATCTAGATGTACAAATGATAATTCTTTCCACGTAACTTTTTCTCAACTGTTTATCATGTCTCCCCCTCATGTTAGAAAAACTAACTTTCTTCCTCAATTTTGGGAACCCATCTTTGTGCATTATGGTGTTAATCAAAATATACATCGCACTTCAATAATAATAAGATGGAATTATTTGGTTCCTGACCTTGAACCACTTGTGAGGGGAGAATGCAATATACTTTCGTATATAATGTATATCAAGCTGATATAAATAACTTAGTTCTCATAAGTAATAGTTTAGCTATTAAGTGGAAGAACTCAATAAATCATTTTTGCTAAACCAATTGTGATGTAAATCAACTTATCAAGATGGACTATCTTGAATAGACAATCTGGAAATTATGCTCTAAATTAAATTATTGAGCAAGTTACCACGCAAACAACAGGTTGCGGGTTAATAATAATTGCACATGTAACCATCTCATAGATGAATCTTATGTGGTATACATGGCAGGTGAATGAGCCCATATCCACCTTTGATATTTCCAGCATTCATGGGATTCGATCCCAATTTTAGTTGGTCTATTAGTTAATGAGAACAAGCAACATAAGAGAATTCATAAAGAACTTTCTAGTTCTTTAATATTTATCCATATGAACTCTCTTTTATTTTTGCACATCATACTTAAATTTATATGGCTAAACTAGTTATGCCAACTAGATAAATTATCAATATTGATAAAGTTCAGGTTTACACCATGACGTGTTCAATTATCAATGAACTCCAAGTTTATTATGATATGGGTTTTTATATCAATAAATATCCACTTTATTGTGGTATTCTTTTATTTTGGTAGTTCAAACTGGAGAATAAAGCGGGTAACTTTTCACATACATATTACCCCGCTACAAGTTGTAGTAATAGAAGATATTAAATCTTTCCTTTATTTATAATCTCAGTATAATCAATCACTTTCGTGAATACTTTAGAAACTCAATAAGTTTCTTTGAGACTTACTACAACATAATAAATTGACATGATAATCAATTGTATTCCTCCAAAATAGTAATAATTGGCTCTTCTAGAGCTCTCAATTAATTTGGTACTACCACATATTCATCAACATCCATGTGGTGAATATCACTTTCAAGGAGAAAGTTATAAATTATGGTCATTGTCAAAATTATATGCAAGATTAGTGTTATCCTTTAGTAATCACATTGCCAAAATATTTTGGCGTACAATAGGTACATGACCAATGACCATTCATGTCATAATAATGACATTATTTAATTATATCATCTCAAACCTCCTTTTAGAGCTGAGTATGGTATATTCACTACCACTAGCACAGTCATATTCTTCCAAGAATGAATATGTATTCATAAATCAGATGTTGTCACATTCGCATCATGAATGGACCATAATCATCTATATGTGCTTTACAAAATCTCATGTCAAATCGATGACAAATATTACTTTCAAAGAGCGAAAGATTATTTTGAGAATTCTTATTATTCTCATTATCACAAATATGACGATTACAATTTCGTCTATTGCCACGTCCACATCCATTGATACCTTCATGGTAATAATTTGTCTTCTTTCAGACTTATCACATATTGCTATCACATTATCTTAAGGGGAATGAGAATAAAGCAAATTCAATAGGATGAGTTTCCACTTTTCTTTCGCCCACAATCATACATGAATTTGATCATGGCAAGACATAAAAATATTACCACTTTGGTGGTTATAACTTGCAAACTCTGTAGGAGTTATAATCAAAGTTTATTGTCTTTGCTTGCATTTAAATCAAATTATAGAATTTCAAGTATTTAAAAGAGAAAAATAAAGTAAAATACTTACCTTAAATCCGGAATTTAAAATCATGAAGAAAGTTCATGGAGAATTGACAATCATTATTCTCAATCCCAAAGCTTCTACTCAATTGATTAGAGTCTCGTGCTGATACTGTGTTATGAAACAATAAAAGAAGAAGAACAATATTGCAGAGAAAGAGACAGAGAGAATTCTTATTGAATTTTGGGATGAATTACAATGAATAGGACCTCTCTATTTAGAGGGAAACAGTGACTTAGCCACTAAGTAAAATCCATAAGATCTCTCTCAAATATAGACATTCACCTTAAATAAAATTCTATTTATAACACATATATAGATTTGTTGTTATTTTTTTTTTTTGTTTTTTGTTTTTTGCTTTTTAGAGCACGACCACAGATTAGCGGGAAAATACATTTTGAGTTTTGGTATGAAACAACATAAAGAGCTGAGGGTAAAACTCATTTGTTATGTCGAGTATTATTACTTGTACGCAGGTGTGTTAATGGTTCAGTTCGGCCGGTTATATTATAAAATTTGTACCGTACCAGTTTTTCGGTTATTCTATTATGTATAACAAAAATTAGACTTTTCACAACCGTCCCAAGCATGTCGGTTTCTTTTCGGCATCGGTACGGTTCGGTTAATTTTTGGTATTTTTGAAATATCATGTAAAATTCACAAGTTGAAGTAGAACGCAATGGCGTACATTCTTTTATAGGATTTAACATAACTCTCTAGACATTTTTAATATTTAAAGGGTGATGAATTAACAAAATTAAAAGATGACTAGAGTATAGACCCATCAACTATTCTACGACAACGTAAAAGAAACAAAGCAAAGGCAAATAAAATATAAATCACACGAATGGAAAGATATTAACCAAGTTGGGACTCAAGAATAAAGTCTATAAAAGATTAAAATATTCAAAAAGATAAATCTAAATTATATGAAAGGAAATATATTCAATACATTGTAGTTTGCTACACATAATCGCTAGAATACTTTGTGTCTTCCTAATAAAGATATTGAAATAACTTAGTTTAAGCAGAAATAATAGATTTTAGGAATTAGTATTTTGAGTTTAATTACTTGTTGGCTTGTAATAGTTTTCAAAATTCCAAGGCCCAACGAAAAATTTAATGCAATATTATTTTTAAACTTACTAGATAAATATTTTCCACACGTAAAATTTATTCGGTACGGTTCGGTATTTTTCGGTTTATTTTTATAAAATAAAAAACCTACCATAATCGGTGCGGTTATAGATTTATATAAAAACCTACGGTTTCTTAAAAAGAAACCTAAAAATCGGTTCGGTGCGGTACGATTCAGTTGGTTTAGTCGGTTTTCGAATATCCATTGACACCCTTACTTGTACGGTCCGACAATGTCAATGCTTTTAATATTTGTCTGAACCCGCTTACCCAAAAGTTTGGGTCCATCACTGACCTAGAAGGCGTATTTTTTTAGTATGGCATTTCCTTTTAAGGTTATGATTAGCAAAAAAGATGTTTCACTTAAGTAACCATTAAGCATATTAAGTAGTAACATGTTCACCCTAAAATTTGGAGTACAATTAAACTTCTATTGTGGTTTTAAGAATATGTGATTTCGCTCAACACTAATTGATAAATATGAAGGTAAATGACATAAATGAATTACAAGTAAATCAAACCAGTGTTCGAATAGAACTTCAGCCCCCGAGTTGAGATACTCTCGAATTGATATGTGCAAGAACAGTAGAAAGTAAAGTAAACTGATGAGCAATAACGCAAGTGAGAAAGAAAGAGTTGTATTGCTTTATTCTCTGTGAATGATGATCCTTACAAATGATTAGAACTGCTCTTTATATAGTGGAGGAATTCTACTTATGGTATAACTCTAATTACATAAGGAAATCATATAATTAGCTAATTAACCTCTTCTGATTTGATCCGTTCCGAGATTTACGCCATGATCTTCAACCAATCACGAATATCTCGCTCTTGCATTACTAAGCTATCTCCTACATTACTCGTAATATGCCCCCCTCGGCGTCGATTGATACCTACCTCGATCTCGAACTCAATGCATCAACTCTACGATTTGGCCGAAGTTGACCTTCGATACAACATTCCAGTCTCGATCAAATAGTGAAATCGGAGTTCCCCGATTTCAACCGTATACAGATAGTCCCCTCGTTTTTTGGAGTATAATGACAAGAAACGAAGTGAGCCTTCGATTTTTTCGACCTCGATAAACAATGATGTCATTCTCGCGATGTAAGCGATGGAAGTGACTGAAACGTCCTGTCGGTACAATTTCCCAAATCATTAATGAGCATCAGTTGGCAGTTGGTCACTAGTGCTATTGAACCGTCGCCATAAATCCATAAATAGGACTTCTTCTTATTGAATCAAACTTTACACCTTCATCTAATCTTCTAAGCTTTTACCTCTCTCAAGTTCTTCTCTTACATTAGTATTTAGGTTTTCATCGCTATTCTTCAAACACCAAATCATACTATCTTCTTATTTCCTAAACTCATAAGATGGAGAAAACGTTTAAAACAATTCCTCAAAATGAGAAAGCTTCTTCTTCTTCTTCTTCACGGCCGGCCGACGACAAAACGTCGGTGGATCCGCTCCCTGAGGAGTGCATTCCCGGCCCGTGTGTTTTTAAATATGATTTCAAGACCGAGAAACCTCCCTCGGTTCCTGGCCAGTGTGAGCATGTATCGTGGTACATTTGCTCGATAACCGTGGGGTATCTCGAGCATATCAAGAGAGTCTGCAACTGGGGAGACAAAGTGGTAGTGATCCCATTCCCTGAAGAGAGCATTACTACCCACGTGGAAGGGTATCTAAGTGTTTACACTTACCCTTTCACGTTGGGCCCCCTTGACCCTGTCATCATAGACTTTTGGCGTCAATACTAGGTGACTTTAGGACAAATCCATCCTTCCTTCTGGTGCATAGTCATCATGCGTAGATTCTTCACGAGTAAAGCCGAAGGTATGCCATTCACCCTCGATCACCTCATTAGGTCATACATCTCCTGTATCTTTCGTGGGTTGAACAAACGGCAACGTCGGGCAACTAAGGTATTGTTCTCGAGCATCGACGAGGACAAATATTGAGGCTGGATGGGCAGATTTGTTTGGTGAGGACCTCCGATCTCATCCCGACGGAGAAGATGTCATTTCTTGAGAAGTGGAACACGAAGCGTAAGTATTACTTACTTGTTAATTTCCATGATTTATTCCGCTCCTCTGCTTTATTTAATGCCTTCTTTCATCATGTAGCGGTCGCTTGGATGCCTGGTGTGATCCCCGACCTTGAGATCTAGGTCCGAAAATTGGCCTCGACCTCCACTTACTTTGAGCGTTGTTGGCGCGATTTGGCAAAAGGCCGATGGGAGGCAAAGAACCATGGTAAGCTTCCTCTTTTACATATCCGATGAATTGGTGATATTTCTTTATACTTTTTAAATTTCGTTGTGTGCAGTCCTGAGAAAGGATACGACCATGAGGCCTTCGTCTGGCAAGGAGGAGGCTTCGGCTCCGGTTCCGAAACCGGCGAAGGACAACAAGAGAAAGAGGGACTTGACCTTGGAGGACCCTAAGCCCCAAGAAAAAGAAGTGTTCGATTAGAAAATCGAGGATAGAGGATGCTTCCCTCCCTGCCCATGTAGTTTGGGAACTAAGGGAGGCAGAAGATAAAGATGAAGACGGCGAATCGGTGCTTGTGACCCAAGTGACGAAAACTGTTGAGGCCTCCAAGGCCGCAAAATCGATGGCGATTGATGAGGCCTCGCCTTGTGCTGAGGAGGCCTTGAAGAAGGATTCGAGATAAGTCCACGAATCATCCAATATCGAGGTTGCTTCTTGTCAAACGACGAGTATATTTGAGGGGGCTGGTCCCGAGACCACTCGAGTTTAACAAAGCGCCCCAAGTGACTCACTTTGGGCAAGGACAACATGTCACTCTCCATCCCTTCCTGCCTTTTCGAAAGAGGCTATAGGGGATGCTCAAGCTATGAGGACTCCCGAAGTAGGCGGAGTCCACGGTGGGGAGGATCCCTTTCGGGATTGCTTTACCGAGGTCGAGGATGCTTCTGATCTTAGTGATGCATCCAACCTCTTCGAAGAGGCCCAACGTCTCCTAAACCTAGTAAGTTTAAATTCTTTTATTGATGTAGCATTCCTTTGTTTTTAGTCTAACTCCTTTCCTTTTCTGTATAGGCTTTCTCCAAGTCTCGGGCTGAATTGGGCTAGTGCGAGGCCGATTTCCAAAGGCTTTCTGAAGAGAGGAATGCCCTCAAGCTTCACTGCCAGCAAAAAGTCGAGGAGATTAAAGATCTTCGAGCCGATTGGCTAAATCTCATAAGGAGAAAACCAAGTTGATCGAGTAGGTAATGATACTCTTGAAAAATCATGGACTTGATTCAGGAACGGAGGCTAACATTTCAATATCATAGTTGCAGCAAAAGATCAAGAGGATTGAGTTGTTCCGAGTGGAGGTTGACCAAGTGAAGGCAGAGTTCTACGGGTTGAAGGAAAGCATAGACCGCCTTGCTGTTGAGAAAAAGACTGCCCTTGTCCGGTTGTCGTCAGACGAAGTCCAACTTTGAAATATGAAGAAGAAGTGCTCGGATCAAGCAAAGAAGATAGAAGAGCTCAAGATTCAATTGGCTTCCGATCTTGCAAAGGCCCAAACTTAGGCTGAAAAATCAAAAGTCGTGGCTGACAAGATGGTGGCCATTTATAGGGCCGATGCCGAAGCTACTCAAGCACAAGTGACGGAGGGCGCCAATACTGCTAAAAAACAAGCACATTGAATTGCCAAGCTTGAAAATTGCCATCTCGGAGGGAGACCGTCGAGGAGATCCACGCCCGAGGCTTCGACCTTACCGAAGAGATAACAAAGGCAGAAAAGCTTGAAGCCGATCCTAGACTATTGGCCTCTTCTAATGACAACGACGACGACGACGATGATGATGATGACGGCGATAGCAAGAGCGGGTCATGGAATGATGAGGGGACCAAGGAAGAAGCTTCCATCGAGGAAGGAGCTGCCCCCGAGAATAGCTAGGATCTCTGTATTTTTTTCTTTCTTTTTGCGTAGGACCCTTAGTTGGTCCTTTGTAAATACCTTCACTCATACATAAAAATTTCCCCTTTTGAATTTCGTCTCAGATTTTTGACTTGTGAAATTTTTGATTCGTTTCTTGCCTTGTGAAAATTTATTTGTGAAACATAGGCAACTTGGCCAAAGTCAGGCTAATATAGTCTTTGTGGTCGAGTGAGCACTTACTCGAACTCGAAGTAGTAAAACCCTTAGGTTTTAGTTGAGCGAGGATGAATTCTCGAACTCAAAAAATATAATGTCCCTGAGGCTTTTGAATCGGAGCGGTATGGACTCAGAAGAATGGTTTTTTCCCTTTTCAGCTTAAAAAATTTAAACATATCGGAATTTGTTATGCATTAGCACGAAGATTGTACCCGTTGGGTTTTTTCGGTATCTAATGTTATCGGAACCTTTTACGTTTTTGTGCCTTAGCATAAGTTTGGACTAAATTGTTCGATACCTCTTAAGGTTTTTCGAGGGCTGATGTTATCGAAGCCCTTTGATTATTTCGTCGAGGGTATCCTTTTTAACCGGTTTATAAAAGAATTCAAACGCCTGTTTTTATTGCGGAATTCAAATGTCTCTGAGCCGCGTTAATTTAGTCGTAGCCTTGGGATCTGCCTCTTGGACTTAATTTCCCAGTTACAATTTGAACTTGTTCAAAGTGTTAGTCCCCGAGTAGGGTGGCCTTGGACTATAAAATCGAGGATTGCCTTTTTAAGGTCTTATGGTCTCAAAGTTTAATAATTCGAACATGTCAATTTTTTTATGGCAGTCCCCGAGTGCAGGTCGATCGTTCGAAGTTTAGTTGCAATCAGCCCTTGAGCCAGTTTCCACAATAAATCATAAGTATGGAATTTGTAAAGTAAAAACCAGTTTGGGATAAAAGTTGGTCAAAGGGAAAAAGAGTACAACGCGTGCTTTTAGACCTAAGGACTTCATGCTTGGAGAGAACTTCGATGCCTTCGCTCAAACACCTGAAATAAAGTAGTATAAAATGCAAATGAAAAAGGAGAAGGTCATACCTCAACAATAATGTCGTTTGAGGAGTGATATGTTCCAATTATTTGGTAGTAGTTCGTCGTTCATCGTGCCAAGCTTGTAAGATCCCTTTCCGACGATGTCGAGGACCTGATACGGGCCGAGTTTTCCTTTGTTTGGGTATCGAGTATTGATGGTGACTTTTCTCAGAACTAAGTCCCCGTTTCTAAAGTGGAGAAAGTTGGCCCTGCGATTATAGTACCTTTCGATGCGTTGCTTTTGTGCGACCATTTGGACGAGGGCGGCTTCCCGTTTTTCATCTAGTAGCTCGAGGCTTGTATTCATAGCCTCGTGATTTGACTCTTCAGTTGCATATCGAAACCTGTTGCTAGGTTCCCGACTTCGACCAGGATTAGGATTCGACGCCATATACTAAGGAGAACGGTGTTTCTCCCCTACTGGTTTTTGACGTTGTTCGATACGCCCAAAGGACTTCGGGTAAAATTTCTCTCCATTTTCCCTTGGCATCGTTCAATCTTTTCTTCAGATTCTGACTGATGGTCTTGTTTATCGATTCGGCATGTTCGTTACCACTAGGATGATACGGTGTCGATAAGATCTTTTTTATTTTATGATCTTTGAGAAACTTTGTTATTTTGTTGTCGATGAATTATTTTCCATTGTCGCATATGATTTCGGCAAGTATCCCGAATCGGCATATGATGTGATCCCAGATGAAGTCTATAACTTATTTTTCTCTGACTTTCTTGACGGCATGTGCTTCAACCCACTTAGAGAAATAGTCAGTCATAAATAAAATGCATTTAGCTTTACCTGGGGCCTACGATGTCCATTTCCCATTTCATGAAAGGCCATAGGGATAGGACTGGATGAAGTTGCTCTCCGGGCTGGTGGATCATCGGTGCATACCTTTGGCACTTATCGCATTTTCGAACGAATTCTTTAGTATCTTTCTCCATATTGGCCCAATAGTATCCCGCTCTGATGACTTTTTGAACTAGTGATTCGACACCGGAATGGTTCCCGCAAGTACCCTCGTGAACTTCTCGTAGGACGTGATCGCTGCCTCCTGGTCCCAAGCATACTGCCAACGGTCCATCGAACATCCGCATGTACAATGTTCCATCTTCGGCCAATGTGAATCGAACAACTTTTGTTCCTAGAGTCCTTGATTCCTTAGGATCTGATGGGAGCTTCCCATTTTTTAGATACTAGATTTATTTATTCCTCCAATCCCAAGTTAGTCTTGTGGAGTTTATTTCGGCATGGCCTTCCTCGATTACTGACTTCGAAAGTTGTACGACGGTCCTCGAGCTGATTTCGTCGTCTTGGATGGATGACCCAAAGTTTGCAAGGGCATCGACCTTGCTATTTTGTTCTCGAGGTACATGTTGTAAGGTCCATTTTTTAAACCGATGTAATGTTACCTGCAATTTATCCAAGTACCTCTGCATTCGATCTTCTCGAACCTCGAAGGTTCTGTTGACTTGGTTTACCACCAGTAGGGAGTCACATTTGGCCTCGATGACCTCCTCTCCCAAGCTTTTAGCCAGTTTGAGACCTGCAATTAGGGGAGTTCATGGTTCAATTTGGATCGGTTTTTCCCTAAGAAGAAACCAAACCAAGTAAGTCGGTTTTTCAAATATTAGAACCAAACCAAACCAAACCAAACCAATTAAGTCGTTTTTTTCTCGATTCGGTTTATGTCGGGTTTTGTCGTTTTTTCTTAAATATAAGGCATACACTACCAAACACATATCTCGGCGATCACATTTTCAACGTAACACTATCAAATCAATTGTCCTTTGAGATATCTATTATTTACTAAAATATATTGATGTTAATTGAATCAAATAGTGATGAATAATTTAAGGACTCAATTAAAAATATTTTTTTTAAAATATTAAATGGAATCCTACACTTAGAAAAAGAAAACTACCCATCAAACTAGAATATAAAGGTAAAGAACTGTACTAAAAGTGAAAACGATTAACATTCACCATAAATTTTTTGAAACTTTGTATAAAAATATACATATATATAGGTGTAATAATAAAAACTGAAATAGTTACTCCTATAGTCGGTTTGATTCGATTTTTTCGGTTATTTTTTTATTAAAACCAAAACTAAACCAAAAATTTGATCGGTTTTTAAAATTCAATACCAAAACTAAACCAAACAAAAAAGTATCAGTTTTTTTGGTTGGTTCGGTTTTTCGGATTGTTATGAACACCCCTACCTGCAATCATGGCCTGATACTCGGCCTCATTGTTAGTTAACTTAGAAGTTTTTATAGATTTCCTAATTGTATTGTCTGTGGGCGACTTCAAAACGATGCCTAGGCCGTACCCCTTCACATTCGAAACGCCGTTTGTTAAAAGGGTCCATACCCCCGATGAAAACAACATGTTCCTTTTCGACTTCGGGTAGGAGGGCTGGCGTGAAGTCGACCTCGAAGTCTGCTAAGATTTGAGACGTGATGGACGTTCGGGGTTGATACTCAATATCATACCCACTGAGTTCGACGTCCCATTTGGCCAATTGGCTCGAGATTCGGGCTTATGCAAAACATTACGAAGAGGATAAGTGGTCGCCACACAAATTGGGCGACACTGAAAATATGGATTAGTTACCTATAGGCGCTTATTAAAGCAAGCGATAATTTTTCTAAGTGTGGGTACCGGGTTTCGGCTTCACCTAAGATTCTACTAACATAATAAACTGGAAATTGCATACCTTTCTCTTCTCGAACCAAGACCCCACTTACCGCGACTTCCGAGACTGCCAGATATAAATAGAGTAGCTCGTCCGTTTTCGGGGTATGAAGCAATGGTGGGCTCGAGAGGTACCGTTTTCACTCTTCCAACGCCTGTTGGCATTCCGGGGTCCCGGCAAAATTGTTCTTCTTTTTGAGTAGTGATAAAAACCTATGACTTTGATCAGATGACCTCGAGATAAACTGTCTCAAGGCGGCTATCTGCCATGTCAATCTTTGCACGGCTTTAACGATGTCCACGACTGTGATGTCTTTGATTGCCTTGATTTTATCGGGGTTGATCTCGATCTCCCGATTCGACACCATAAAACCGAGGAATTTGCCCGAACCGACCACGAAAGCACATTTCTCGGGGTTGAGCTTCATGCTGTATTTTCCCAATATGTTGAATGTTTCTTGAAAATGTGTTAAATAGTCCTCTATGCGTTGAGACTTAACTAGCATATCTTCAATATATTCCTCCATTGATTTACCTATTTTTTTCTTCGAACATTTTGTTCACTAGGAGTTGGCAGGTAGTACCAACATTTTTAGTCCAAATGGCATTATGTTTATAACAATATGTGCCATATTTAGTGATGAACGAAGTCTTTTCCTGATCCTCCAAGTTCATTTGAATTTGATTGTCCCCAGAGTAGGCGTCAAGAAAACCAAGGATCTCGTGGCCGGCCGTGGCGTCGATCATGCTATCAAAATTCGGCAGAAGAAAAGAGTCTTTGGGACATGCTTTGTATAAATCTTTATAATCTACGCACATCCTAAGTTTAATCCCCTTCTTAGGGACTACCACTACATTTGCTAACTATTCGGGATATTTTACTTCCCCGATGGATCCTATTTTGAGAAGCTTAGTTACCTCGTCCTTGATGAATGCATGTTTTAGCTCGGACTGGGGCCTTCTTTTTTGCTTCACCGGTCTGAACTTCGGGTCCAGGCTCAATTGATGTGTTGTGATCTCCGGTGAGATCCCTGTCATATCTAATTGGGAACCAAGCAAAACAATCCATATTTTCAATAAGAAATTTAATAAGTTTTTTCCTGAGTTCAGAGGTTAACCCCGTACCCAGGTATACCTTTCGATCGGGTAGGTATTCGATCAATATAACTTGTTCCAGCTCTTCGATTGTTGATTTGGTGGCTTCGGAATATTCGGGGATAATGAAGGATCGAGGGATCCAGTAGTCGTCGTCTCCTTCCGCTCCTTGCTTTTCAAACTGAGTCGAGGCTGGTGGTTGTGGTTTCTATTTCGCCTCTTGTTTTCCTTTGACCTCCGATCCCTTTGTTGATGAAAGCGCTGATAGCGGTATCACCTCATCGACCGCGAACATTTCTTTGCAACATGTTGTTCCCCATAACCGTTTTCACTCTATCCGGTGTTGGGAATTTCAGCATTTGGTGGAGAGTCGAAGGGAGTGCTCTCATATTGTGAATCCAAGGCCTTTCAAGCAATGTGTTGTGCCTCATGTCGCCCTCGATTACATGGAACTTGGTTTCTTGAATAGTCACAGCTACGCTCACCGGTAACATGATTTCTCCTTTAGTTGTTTCGTTGGCCATGCTGAAACCATTCAGGACGCGAGCTGCGGGTATGATTTGATCTTGCATGTCGAGCTGCTCCACGACCCTCGATCGGATGATATTTGTTGAACTACCTGAATTAATTAAAACACGTTTAACTTGAATTTTATTTATAAAGATAAAAATTACCAGAACATCATTGTGGGGTTGAGAGATCCCTTCTGCTTCCTCATCGTTGAATGTTGTGGTGCCTTCTGGCACATTATCTCGTGTTCGTTTTTCCCTAGTAATTGATACTTTAGTGCGTTTGAACATGGGCCCTTGTGGAATATCGACCCCACCGACGATCATATGGATCACATGTTGTGGCTCTTCCTATTTGTTTTTCTTGTTGGCGTCCCTTTATTTTAAATGGTTTTTGGCTCGATCACTTAAGAACTCTCGAAGGTGGCCCTCGTTGAATAGACGGGCTACCTCCTCCCTCAGTTGTCTACAATCTTCGGTTCTGTTGCCATGCGTGTCGTGATATTTGCACATTAGATTGGGGTTTCTTTGGGAAGGATCAGTTTGTATGGGTATGGTCCATCTAGTATCTTTGATTCTCCCAATTGTCAACACAATACCTAATACGTCGATATTGAAGTTATACTCTGATAATCACGATCCCTCTGTGGGATCGACGTGCTTATCGAAACCATTTTTACTCATGAGTCCTGGAGAACTCTATCCTCGTTCGCCCCTTCAATCATTTCGGATGGGATTGCGTCCGGGACTGCCGTTTATGCGATTCGTGTTTTACGGCTGATATCGGTCTCTGCTCGATCGAGGTTCCCTATGATTTCTACCTACGGGCCTATTCGAATATACGGAACCTGAAGGGGTTCCCAATTGGTCATCCTCGACTCTAATCTTTGACTGGTATGGATTATGTACATCGGCCCAAGTTACTGCCAGATACTAAATTAGATTCTACTTCAGTTGACGTGATGATATCAAACTCCGTTCGTTAAAACCTTGGGTAAAGGCTTGAACAACCCAATCGTCTATGACCGGTGGTAATTCCATGCGTTCCATTTGGGACCGAGACACGAACTCCCTCAGCATTTCGTTATCCTTTTGTTTCACTTTATAAAGATCTGATTTCCTCATTGCAACCTTTATTGCCCCCGCATGTGCCTTTACGAAAGAATCCGCAAGCATAGCGAATGATTCAATGGAATTTAGCGGTAGATTGTGGTACCAGATCATTTCTCCCTTTAATAGAGTTTCTCTGAATTTCTTTAGTAAAATAGATTCGATCTCATCATCTTCAAAATCATTTCCTTTGATGGCGCGTGTATAGGAGGTAACATGATCGTTGGGCTTGGTTGTCCCATTGTACTTAGGGATTTACGAAATACGGAATTCTTCGAAATGGACTTCAGAGTCGCACTCGGGGGGAACGACTTCTTTACAAACCTTTTTGAATCCATTCCTTTTAAAATCTGCGGTGCCCTCGGTATCTGGTCAACCCGGGAGTTGTAAGTCTCTACTTTCTTATCATTTGCCTCAATATTCTTCTCTTCTGATTCAATTCATTTGGTGAGCTCCTCGAGCATCTTCATTACAGTGGGGTAAGTCCCAGATTCATTACATTCAATCTTTCTGGCACTGCTTGGTTCGGCAGGTGACTTCCGGTTCGACCCCATTCGATGTTCGATGCTGATTTTGTAGCTGTGCAATAGAGGCTTGTTGAGCCTGTAGCATATCGAATATTACATGGAGGCTAACTCCTACATCTCCTCTGCCATGCGTACCTCGGCCACTAGATCGACCTTCTCTGCGTACGCTCCCCTCGGGATCTGCGCCAAAATTTGCATTAAAGGCGACATACAAACTAACGTTGGTTGGATTGGCAATTGGTGCTCCTTCGAGATCAGCTTGAGGCACCTCAATCCCTGGAGCAGCTACATTATCGTTTTCCCCGTGAAATTCGAGGCCATTGTCACCATGTGTGGGTGTTGTTTATGAGTTAGACATGTTTTATCCTGAAAACAAAAAAATACTTACAAGAACAAGCGTAAAATAGAGTGTGTTATCGGAATAAATATTGAACAATCACTATTATCCTTAGCCCCACGGTGGGGGTCAAATTGTTTACCCTAAAATTTGAGTAACAATTAAACATATATTGTGGTTTTAAGGATATGTGATTTCGCTCAACACTAATTGATAAATATGAAGGTAAATGACAGAAATGAATTACAAGTAAATCAAACCAGTGTTTGAATAGAACTCCAAACCTCGAGTTGAGATACTCTCGAACTGATATTTGCAAGAACAATAGAAAGTAAAGTAAACTGATGAGCAACAACGCAAGTGAGAAAGAAAGAGTTGTATTGCTTTAATCGTTGTGAATGTTGATCCTTACAAATGATTAGAACTCCTCTTTATATAGTAGAGGAATTCTACTTATGGTATAACTCTAATTACAAAAGGAAATCATATAATAAGCTAATTAACCGATTCTGATTTGATCCATTTCGAGATTTACGTCATGATCTTCGACCAGTCACATATATCTCGCTCTTCCGTTACTAAGCTATCTCCGACATTACTCGGAATCTGCCTCCCTTGTCTTCGATTGATACCAACCTCGATCTCGAAAGAGACTTCGATCTCGAACTCAATGCCTTAGCTATGATTTGGACGAAGCTGATATTCGATGCAACGTTCCAGTCTCGATCAAATAGTGAAATCGGGTGGTCCCGATTTCAACCGTATAAATAGTAATAAAAAATAATTATGTTCTCCCAAACGAATTGGTTAATACGTTTTTCCTCAATTTCCATTCGGTCAAGTCTCACATCGAGGGTAAACCACCCTCAGAGGTGGATCCAGGATTTAAATCTTATGGGTTCATACAAATCCTACGAATTATATATATATATTCACTTTAAATATTCCAAGTTAAAGGGGTTCTCTAATTTTTTTTAAATGTATACACTTTTGTAGCATGCCTCATTCAGACAATACGGTGTATAATTAAAAAATACGTAAGCTTCTCAGTCAGGGGCGAATTTAGGGGGGCGCAAAGGGGTTCACCCGAACCCCCTTCGCCGAGAAATTACACTGTATATATAAGGAAAAATCTGTTTCTTACCTCTATATATTAAGTTTTGAACCCCCTTGATACAACCCAAAAGTGTAGCTTAGTGGTCAAGGGGGTTTAAAATCTTTGTAAGGTTGTAGGTTCAATTCTCACTAGCTATATTTTTTCACATTTTTTCTTTTTGAAGCCCCTTCGCGGAGATCCTGCCTCTGCCACTGTTCTCAGCCATTTGATTGTATATTCTTGCGAAAACGAAAACATGGTTCATCATTTAATTAGAGCGTGTGTACATGGACAACTTAGAATAAAATCTTGATTCCCACGGAAACTGGATTGATAGATTCTCTAGCCACATAGTGGCCTAATCGCCAATACACATGCCGAAATAATTGCACTACTCAAAGGCTTAGAGCTCGCTTTCACAAAAGATTGAATACCATTAATAATGAAGACAAACTGCTGGGTTTTAATTTCCTTGTTAGATACTACTCCTTCCGTTCAAATTTATGTGAACCTATTTCCTTTTTGGTCTGTTCCAAAATAAATGATCTCTTTCTAAATTTAAAAGCAATTTTGGTTAAACTTACAATTCTACCCTCAATGAGAAGCTTTTATAACCACACAAATACTCTAGGCTCCTTTTTGAATTGTTTAGAATCATATATTCTAAAAATCTTCATTTTTACTTAAACTCCGTGCCCAGTCAAACATTTCAAATAACTTGGAACGGAAGTAGTAACAAATAAGATAACAAAGCTTACGTTAATTTTCTACATGACTGCAGGTTCCTTCTCGACGTAATGGACCAACCGACCGTTAGACACATCTATCATGAAAGGAACCAAGTGGCACGTACACTAGCTAAATATGGGAGCACCTGGATTCACATACTTATGCTGAGCGCGAAGAAATTTTTTGGAGTGAACCACCTCTATTTATTTTCTTAATATTCCGCAAAGACCTTTTAGAGACGTCGTTAAAATCAATCCCATGTTGTAATAACACTTCTTAATTTTTGCTTAGTAATAAATTTCTCTGATTAGCAAAAAAGAAGGAAAAAAAAAAACAAAAGTCTTGCGAAATGGGCATAATATCGTGTTTGGCATAATAAAATTATGCGTTGAACGTAATTATAATTCCTACGATCCATATTAATCGAGTTTTAATGCGGGTATCAAACTTCGGATAGAAAACAAAGCAGTGTTATGATAACACTGTCGGAGACAAAGACGTTCTTTCTAATAGTGGAAATGGTATGATAATAAAAATTCCATTGTCTATTACGGGTTAGAAAAGAATTCTATGTCAAACAAGAAACCCCCAAAAAATTGGAATTAGTGATGATAGATAATACCTTTTCTTTACCACAATACAACTTGGTGCTAATGAGGTTTGAACAAGAAAATGTATTCTTCGTAAGTTCCCTTTCAACAAATACCTTCACGCAATGGGTTTTTGAGATAAATGAGAGAGCATTACGAATTAAGAGAAGCACGCCAACTAATTAAAGGCGAATTCAGGATTTGAATTTTATTAGATCTTCGATAGCTTTGCAGAGGAGAAAGACTGCTCATCTTATCCCTTTACCCGTCTTTGACTTCAGTCGAGCGCATCTCATTACGTGGAGAAGCATTGGGAACCCCAATTTTTTTTTTCGGGGCTTGAATTCTAAGATGATTTTAAGTGTATATAACTGAATTCTAAGAGTCCGTTTGGATTAGCTGATTGTAAATAGCTGATAAACTTGAAGTGCTGAAAAGTTATTTTAAGTGCTGAAACTGATTTTCAAAATAAGCATTTGCGTGTTTGGATAGAAGTGCTAAAACTGATAATAAGCAGTTGATGTGTTTGATAAAAAAATGCTGATAAGCTATTCTTTTGTTAAAATGTCTAAAATACCCTTGATTTTTTTTTTCCAAAAGATTTAAAAATTAAAAAATTTCTTTGTAAAAGAATTATTAATAAGAAATATTGAATGAAGAGAAAGTAAAAAAATTTATTTTGGAAAAAGCATTTTGGGAATTAGAAAATATTGTTAAGGATAAATTAGTAAACGTGTTGGTCAAACTAAAAGTGCCTATACGCCAAAAAGCCATAAGTTGGGGGTGACCAACTTATGACTTATGACTAATTTTAGCTTATAAGCACTTGACTTATAAGCACTTTGGGTGTTTACCAAACGCGAAGATAAGCCAAAAGTTACTTATAAGTCAGTTTGACCAGCTTATAAGCTTAGCTAAACACCTTCTAAATTTAAAATTTGAATATCTTTTAGTGAATTTTCATAATATAAATATAAAGTTTTGGATACACACCGAGTTCAATGAATCCGTAAGTTGTCTTCTAGCTTAATTATATATCTTATTTAATTACTTTAGCTTTAGCTTTTTTTCTTTCTTTTATTGTTTTTAAAAAAGTAAAAGAACTTCAACTTCATTTGCAATAACGTTTTAGAGTGAAAATGAAATAAGTAAAGGATGTGCTACATGATAGGCATGAGAAAAATATTACATAGACTTTGTATGAACAAAACATATTAATTTTTTATAATTTAGTAATAAATTATGCTAAAATATATACTAATATCAATTCTCATTAAATATTTTCCAAGACAGTATAAAACTTATTCGCATCGAATAATTTCACCAATTCATACTAATTTATCATAGGATAACAAATTAGGGTAAAATAATTTAGTAATAATTATTTTTATGAAGTTATGTGTCATGTGTTTGTTTTTTTGGTATCCGTATTGAGCCCGACTATATTTGAATTCACGTCATGATGGACCCTATTCGGAAGAAAGCGCTCCTTAGAATTTTTCATACCAGGGCTCGTACCCGAGACTTCAGGTTAAGAGAGGAGCAACCTCATTCACTGCATCACGTCAAAATAATATGAAAAATGTATACGCGGCAAGAGGGTAGAAAGAATTGTGAAGAACCGGTAAAGTTTTATATTTTTAATTTGCAGATATGACCTATGGCTGCTTTTGTTGGGAAACCTACTAATAGGTAGACTTTATGTGGATATTTCTTAACAATAACACCTCTTTTAATTTTGGGACCACTATGATGGCTTCTTTGCAACAAGGGCACCTGTAGTACAAATATTCTTATTTTCTTTGTTTTATATGTATAACTTTTGCTCGTGTGAGCTTGCAATTAAAAATAATAATAGCACCCAAGCTAACCATGTCGATTGATCGATCGGAATAAAATCGGTTAATATTAAATTGTTTAAGATAGAAAAAACGTAAGAAACGAAGTTGTCAGAAAATTCCGTGACATCCAAGTTTTATTTGTCGAAATGATTGATTGAGCATCTGCTGAAGATGGTGCTGCAGAGGATAGTTCCGGTAAGAGAGGGAAACTTTGATTGATAAGTAGTGGCGAAGCCACATTCAACCAAGGGGTGTCACTTTCTCGTCAAAAAAGTTACACGGTATTGCTACATAATTTTTTTTGTTTCATATATATATTTACTACACGTTGATTCTCCTTAATTTTTCGGCGCATCTATTTTTAATTTTTTTATACTCTTTAAAAAAAATTCTGACTCCGTTACTATTGATAAGCGAATTATGTGAATAGAGGAGTCGGCACAAATCTGATCTGAAATACTGTGTTGCCGCGAATCAGCTGAAAGAGTTTCAACATATCGTATTTTATTGGAAAAGCCGAGTTTATTGGCCTAAAGCTAATTAAATAAAAATAAATCCAAAGAAACTTTGTTTGTACGGCAGCAGAAAAATAAGGCCAAATCAGAAAGTAATTTGAGATTTGTTCTTAAAATATTCTCATAAATTAGTCATTAGTGACATTGGAAGCCACTCAGGTAGCATTCACACAATATTATGATAAGATTACAGTATTGGGGAGACACTATATTAATAAAAGAATTGCAATTAAATGCGGATCCAGAATTTGAGTCATCGATTTTTACTAGAATTTGAATAAATTATACATACATATTACGTAAAAAATTTAAACAATTAATTAGGTTGAATTTGTACTAGAACTATGGCTCCGCTCCTGACTGCAACAACTGAATATTAATTATTTATAAATAATGGAGTATAGAATTTAGAATATTTCCATTTCTCCTTAATCATTGTTGTGTACTTATTTCTCTTTTTGCAGATTCTAGAATAAGGACAAGAGTCTATCTTTTTAATACTCCACTTGTAATCTGGTTCATGCCCCATAGACTATGTTTAATTAATTAATTTCTAAAATTCCATGACTTGAGTCCAAGATTAGAATAACAAGCAACAACGACATTTTTATTAGTAAACATATATAGTGAAACCAATTATACACCCTCTTTCGAGATTATTATAATCATTTTACAGTAATAACTTTTTTTTCTCTCTTTATCCCTTCTTTTAATGCCATCATAATTAGGTTTATTATTTAAAAAAAAAACAAGATGAAGACTAGAGAAAATCGGTATACGATACGGTCGTTTGGTACGAGGAATAATGGATAATTAATCTCGGGAGTAAATTTGAGATGAGTTTATCTCACGATTGGTTGGAATAAAACCGACGATAATTAATCGCGGGATTAGTTATTCTTGGATTGTAGTATTTTTTTTATCGCTATTGGAGGATGGGATAACTAATTTCGGGATAATTAATCATGGAATAACTTGGTTCCCAACCAAACGACCCCTTAGAGCATGGTTAAAGCTAGGAAAAATGAAAGCACAGTATATACCACTCGCAGAAGCGAACTCAGAATTCGAAAGGAGGGGGCACCATTGACCAATAAGACTTTGAGCAAATGATAGAGTCGGAATGGAACTCAAACAGTCCACTAAAAGTCAAGTTGTGACCCTCAAATCGGTCAACGCAACTGCCGGAGATTTGAATCATAGGACATTAGTTAAAATATATACGTGTTATTTAAGATATATATACAAATATACACAGCCTCTGCACTCATAAAAGAAATTGTCCATTTAAAGAATAAAATTTAACAAGAAGCAAATTAAATGTTACAAATCCTTTCAAACCCTTAACTACAAAAAAGAAAAATAAATTCTAAGATTGTATTACATGATTACTTCTGCATGTATATCTCTTCACAAAGGCTAACAAATATATATCTCACAAAAAAGAAAAAAGAAAAATTCCTGTCTTTTGATGAATTATAATGAGTGATAACCCTAATTTTTTATTTCTACAGTACTTCAATTAACTCTAATTTTGTTTTAAACCTCAGACATCATTATTGAGTTGCTGCTGTAAAAACAACATGTCCTCAATATTCCACAAATTATCTGAAACATCTCCTGTACCCTCCATCCATTGGCTCATAAAGTTTTGCTGATTATTATCATTCACTGTTCTAAAGTCTAATGCACCATTTTGAAAGTAACCTGTGGGGCTAATCAATAATTCTCCATAATCATTTTGATTAATAGGGTAATTATTGTAGCAACAATCAGATATGTCTGAAGCTGGCGAAACTTGTGTCCCCATTGAGTTTTCTGATGAAGCTGTCACACTCGAATTCTCATGCGTGACGCTCGTGCTTGGATTATTATTATTGTTGTTGCTGTTGCTGTTGTTGCTGTTGTTGTTGCTGTTGGTGATGGTGGTGGTGGCGACGGAATTGGAAGAAGCTTGAATTCTTTCAACTAGCCTTGGCATCCAAAGATAACGTAGTGTATCTTTGAATTGTTTGCTATTGACATCACATTTTAGCTGTTTAGCATGCTTTTGCACTCGAGTTCTCCAGTAGTTTTTGATCTCGTTGTCAGTTCTTCCTGGCAAATGTTGAGCAATTTTGGACCACCTGCACTCAAATTAAATAATATTAGATTGAGACGGATTAAAATAGAGTAATATCGACAATAACAATTCATATAGTCAAATTCTAACTTAGTTGGGATTGAATCGTAATTGTTGTTGTTTGCACTTGAAAAAATAGTACTCGCTTTGTCTCATTTTTGTATGAAGTGTTCAGAGTACAAAGGCATAAAATCGGTTTAAAATGACGTAAAAAGTATATAAGTATTTAACATACCGATTGCCCCAACGAGAATGAAGTTCAAGAATCAAGAGTTGTTCTTCAAGAGTAATATTTCCTCGTCGAACATCTGGTCGAAGATAATTAAGCCATCTCAATCTGCAGCTTTTTCCCGTTCTTTTCAAACCTGTTATTTTATTTCATAAAACATATTAATAAGTGGAGTATTAAAATTTCTTATGTCACAGATTATTGGAAAAAAAAAGTTTAAGTTTGATAGCACAAAGGGTAGTTCGATACATAAGGTATCTGCGTGAACGCAGAGTTTGGGAAAGGGCGGCAAGTATATGATGCAGACAACCGGCTACCCTAATACAAGCATCAAAAGTATCATAAAGTGCTTATTGGTTATGTTCTCCACTTTTAAAATGATTACTTAGTAGAAAAAGATATTATCAACCAAACCAAACATCAATCTTTATCTACACATGAATAATCCAACATAGCTATTGGTTAAGAACACACACAAAAAAGAAGAAGTTAATACTGTCAGTGCATAGGAATTTACCAGCGCAACGAGCTAAGGAATTCCAACGACCTTCGCCATGAAGAGCGATGTGATTTATAAGAGTGAAATCTTCTTCAACAGTCCATGAACCTCTTTTGAAGTCCATATTATCTTCATTAACATGTTGAATATCCATCAATATGAAATATTTTCTGTAAATTTTGATGGATTTCTTGTTTTATGTATAGAGAGAGAGAGAGATACTTTTAGAGAGAGAAAGTGAAAGATGAGATGTAAAGAGATGTAACAATTTGTTCACAAGGAGATAAAGGAAGTGATGGGGGGGTTTATATAGACACAATAGAAAGAGAGAGAAGTTTGAAAAAATGGTGAGTTAAACGTGGAATAAGATGGGAAAGAAGAAGAAACTTGTATTTAATTAATATCCCACAAAGCCGTAATAGTGTGTTAATTAATTACATTTAATGACTTAAACTCGTTTTGACACTTTTGACTCTGTCCATAAGACAATAAATTTTAATATTAGTCCCACAAAAATTAATATATTTACATTTATTTTCCCTTCTTACACCCACCAAGCAAGTTGTCATGATTTTGCTGACTTTCTAACTTCATTTTTTTCTTAGTTAGTTAATTTCCTAAATTCCTTGCTTGAAAATGGAATAGGATGTCCACTAACATTTGAAATTGAAACTTTGTGGTATTTTTTAAACTTTTACGATGACTTAGAGACATAGTTATAGTTAGCAACTAACTTTAATTTACAGCTAAAACATTTGAAGAATTTGACCCAAAAAAAGAAGGAAAGAAAACAAGATTGATGATATCTTTGCTTCTCGATTATCTAAGAATAAAATATTTATGCAAAATCCCAAATGCTCGGACAGAAAAATAAAATTGAAACAATTTAAGGTTGAAATAGCATACAGAGTATGATGGTCGTGCTTGTTTTGGAGTGCCCTTTGGATCGACCATATCATGGGAGGCCGACGTCCAATAAAAAGACATATAGCGTATGGAGTATAACTTTTTGGGCCAAAAATAAGAAATAGAAAAGGTCCCCAAGTGCTTAGAGGTGGAGCGTTTTTTTAATAACATTATTAGCAAAAAAATATAGTTTGTTGATACAATACGAGAGTGGAGCACACCCTTCAAAAGATGAGGCATAGACGATTATAAATAAATCCCCCCCACCCCCCCCACCCCCCCCTTAATTAAAAAAAACAAATCTAGCTAACAAAAATAATTGGCCTTATCATATTTGTTCCTTATACAAGGCATACGTTCCTTGTCCAGCAAAAGGCGACCCTTAGCTTGAGTAGGTAGTTGATGGTTAGAGTAGAAGTAAGCAGTATGTTGGTTCTTTATTGTCATTTTAGCCAAGCAATCTGCTAGTTGATTTGCCTCTTTATAGATGCGTTAATTGTGTCTCTGATCTTGTTAGTGATTTGGCTGAGCTTGTAGTTAGTTGTGCTCTCTTTACGAAGGATACCTACAATATAAAGAGAGTCCAATTCAAGGGTGGCTCAAGTAAATCCATTTTGTACGCACCAATTGGTACCATACCATGCTGCATGAGCCTCCGCAATGTTGTGATTATCAGCATTAAATGGTATCAAAAAGGCCATGATTATATCACTATGCTCATCTCTGATAGCTCCTCCTAGCCTTGCTTTTCCTTCCCCTTGGAGATATCTCCCATCGGTGTTGATCTTGATCCTGCCTCTGTTTGGTTTTTTCAGTGAACCACCACACATTTATATACAGGTTGTAGTCTTGCCAGAAGTTCACAGAAGCTATTCCATGGCATTTTGAGTTTGCAGTTGGGATATGCTTTATTCACTGCAGTCTCGATACTCCAAGAGATTTGATGGTGCAATTTATAAATGTTGAAGTTCTTTTTTATCTCCATACTTGCATGCACAGAAATCTTTCCAAAGAATCCAACAAATGATAATAGGAGTAATATTTAAAACTAGTCTGTGAATGCCATTGGTTGCCTTTGAGGCCCACCAGTTGTTAAGCATGTATCTAATGGGGTGGGGGTGATACGAGATACCAAGAGCATTTCCAAAAAAGTTTCCAAATATAACTAGCATCTTGTCCCTCTATAAATACATGATTTATGCTATTAGTAGTTGGGATAAGGCAACAGGTACATCTAGAAATAATTTGTTTGCCAAACTTAGTAATCACATCATCAAATGGAAGTTTACCATTCCAAAATCTTCAAACCAAGAAAAACATTTTAAAAAGGATATTAGAATTCCATACCTTATTGACGAATTGCACTTTGGGACTAGATTCCCTTACCAGGTTCCATGCACTCTTGTTTGTGTATTTTCCATTTTCTGAGAGGTCCCAGAATACTTGATCCTCCTTGTCTTGATTGCCAATAATTATGGACTGGATGTGGTGGACCAATTGATCTGGTAACTTGTCTTTCAGTTTACTGGTATTCCACTGACCATTAGTTATGAACTCTCCAACCAAGGTCTTGGCACTCTTTGAAGTGTTAGGAACCAACTCTGCCAAGGGGCCCTTTAGAGACCAATTATCCCACCAGAAGCTACTAGACCTAGAGTTTACCTGCCAAATCATATGTTTCTCCGCAATATTCCTCATTTTGAGAATATGATTCCAGGCATTAGAGTTACCTGGAGCCAATTTCTTTGAAACCAAATGGGACCTCACACAGTATTTGTTTCTGATAAAGTTAAGCCCAAAGAGATGATGTGGATCTTATTCTCCACCACATTTTCATGGCTAACATGTTACTAATATCCTTCATTCTTCTGATGCCAATACCTTCATCCTCAGTAGGATGAGCAAGATGGTTCCAAGAACTCCAATGATACTTCTTATGATCCACAGAGTTGCCCCAAATGAAGTTTGCAAAGTATTTTTCAATTAATATAAGCACTCCTTTAGGGGGAGACATAACAGATAAAGTATAAACATGGATTGATTGAAGCACGCTTTTAATCCGAGTAGCCTTACCACCATAAGAAAAAAAAATTACCGTGCCAGCCATTGAGTTTTTTAATAACCTTAATAATTATGCTATCAAAGTAATCAATTTTTCTCTTCCCACATACAGAGGACAACCTAGATAAGTAAAAAGGAAAAGCATTGTCCATAAAGTCTGAGCATTTTCTAATCCTGTTGATTCTTGTTGCAGCAGTATTAGGAGCAGTTAAGAAGTAGCTTTTATCCCTATTAACAAGTTGACTCGAGCTTATTTCATATGTATAGATAGTTCATGACCAGATTAACTGAGGTAGGACTACCACTACAGAAAATAGCAATATCATCATCATAGGCTAGGTGGTTAATCTTTGAAACATTAGGAGGCATAAAGAAGGGAATGAAATTAGGATTCCTATAAAGGAAGTTAAGAGACCTTGACAGGACCTCAACAACTATTAAGAAGAGAGTTGGAGATAAAGGATCTCCTTGTTTAAGCCCTTGAGATGATGGAAAGAAACCATGTCTAGTACCATTGACTATGACATAGTATCACACATTAGATATGAGATTGTGGATCATTAGAATCCAACTATCCGAGAAACCAAATTTCCTTAAAACAACATATATAAACTCACATGACATTCTATCTTATGCTTTAGACTTATCAAGTTTAATCACTACATTACCACCTTTGTTTATATGAGTAATATTGTAAATGATTTCCTAGGCTAGCAGTACATACTCAGAAATCAATCTATCTTTAACAAAATCATTTTGATTCAAGGAAACTAATTTATATAAAAGAGTATTTACTCTAATCGAAATAATTTTAGAAATAATCTTGTTAGTGAAATTTGAAAGGCTAATAGGTCTAAACTCAACAAAAGTTACAGGATTATCAACTTTAGGAATTAAGACCAAGCAGGTATGAGAATAGAATTTAGTCAAACGTTTTCTTGAAGTATTCTATCACAAATGCAGTAACCTCCTATTGGATAATGTCCCAGCAACTCTATAAAAAGTGTCATTAAAGCCATCTGGACCTGTAGTGCTATGTGGACTCAAGCTAGAAACAACTTCCTTGATTTCTTTGTCATCTGGAATCTTGTTCAACGTGTTATTGTCGTCCCTTGATATACAAGAAGGAATACAATCAAGAATTTAAGTGTTGATCATAGGAGGCGTATGGTTGAAAAGATATTGAAAATGATGAAAAACTTTCCTCACTATTTTTTCACCCCCTTGATCCATTTTCCCTTTCTGGTTTTGATACGGTTGTTCTGCTGCCTTCTTCTTCTCTCCCTAAGGATTGAGCAAAAGTATCTAGTATTGTTATCCCCCTCTTCGAACCATTTTACCTGAGATTTTTGTCTAAGCACTGATTCTTGAAGACTAAGCCATCTAATATATTGAGCATGAGCTTTGTTGACTTCTTCTCTACTCTTTTCCGAGTTATTCTCAATGTCAATATCTTCTAACTCTTGGAGATTTTCCTCCCAATTGATAACAATTTCATTTATATCACTTATTTCATTCCTTGACCATTGAGTCAGCCTTCTACTAAGAGCCTTGATCTTGGATGGTAGGATCCACATAGGATTGCCTAGCAATTCAGTATCTCAAACCTCCTTGACAATGCCAAAGAAGCCTTCTTGGTTCACCCAGCAATTCAGGAATCTAAAGTATTTAATGTGATGTTGGTTTCCAATCAAATTCTTCATAAGAAGAGGCATGTGATCAGACCCTGTCCTAGCAAGGTGCCTAACAGTCACCTTTGAAAAAGCTGATCCCACGAGTCATTAATAAAAACTTTGTCCAACCTTTTCCAAATTCTCTTCCCAGGTCTTGTGTTGTTACACCAGGTATAGTTTGAACCATTATACCCAATATCAGTGACTCCACAGTTGTTCATACATGTTTGAAACTCCAAGCTTCTATGCATTCAATGAGGCTTACCTCCTAGTTTTTCATTAGGATCCAATATGACATTAAATCCCCCCTATGCACCAAGGGACATCTACCAACAAATTGTCATGTTCAAGAGCATGCCTAAGATCTTTTCTGTCATTTGAATTGCATTTAGCATATATAGCAGTAATGCAAATATCTTGCATTACAATAACATTGAACATTTTGATAGTAACATATTGGTCACTGACAATATTAACCTTAGTGGGGTTGTAAACATTCCAAAAACATCAAATTTGACCATTGTTGTTGAAGCAGAAGTATTGAAAACCAAGGATTTTTCTGTAGCCATCCTCTTTTTCTTTAGAACTAAAGGGTTCGAAGATAGCCTTTAATTTTAATGTTATTAAAATTGATCAATTTCTTTAGCCTGTGAATGGCTTTTTGGATCTAACCCACCTAATATTCCAAAAAAAGGGCACTAATCATTGGAACAATTAGGGGTGATATCCTTCTTTTGGTTCCTTCTCAAAGAAGGTTGAGTCTTGTTTCTGTTTCTTTTGCCACTTTTCCTGGTTTCACTTCTTTCTCTTCTTGTAGTCTGTTGCTGATCTTCATTGTGACTATGAGTGATCTTGATCTTCTTTTCTCATTTCCTTCTAATTATAAGACTGATCACCCATTTGGAGACTATCACTGATATCATCCTCCTGGTTTGAGTTGTTACAATCTTCCTTGTTCTCATACAAGTCCACGACCAATTGAAGGCCAGGTTGATTCCTTATTTCAGTAGGGACAGTTGATGAATTGGAGTCACAACATTGTTGTTCGAGGTTTTCTTTTTCCTCGATTCTCTCTTCTTAAGTATTCTGCTTGAGGTTATTCTGCATTTGTTGCTCTTCCTCTGTATTAGGATCATTCCACTTGGATATGCTTTCATTATTATTGAGCTCTATACCTTGATCTAGTATAAGTATTTTTGTCATCTTTAGCAGAACTTAGCAAGCTCTCCGCTATAGCCTGCTTCGTGAGATCATTTCGTTTTCCTGTTGAGCCAACCATATCTTTTCTTGTTTTTTTTCCTGCTAACCTTCTTAGCATTGAGATTTTCATTATTTGTTTGTTGATTCTGAGCATTCTCCAAACTTGGAGATTTTTGTTCCTCTCTGTAACTGTTGGTTTCTTGTTTTCTTTCTTCAATTCATGTGTCTAATTCGGTATCCATTTCCTGATTCCTTCCCTCGCCTTCTTCCTTTTCTTCAACTTTATTCTTTTTAAGAGCCCAACAATTGATCATATAGTGCCCTATTTTTCTAAAATGTTTAAAGTATTTTGGGTCCCCTTCATATTCCAATTTTTATGTGTATCCTTTAAGTTGAGAGTCTTCATATTCTTGACCTACGAAGACACTTTATGGCAAAAGTTTAAGAAAATCAACCTCTACACGGATTTTGTCCATACTTGGTCTTATTCTCCCCATCGTAGCAGCATCTAGAGCTAATGGAGTACGAACTGAGCTCAGGAGCTATTTTATATAGTGCTAATCGTGCATATGGAAAGGCAAGCCTGGTAACAGAACCCATGCAGGGGAAACCGACATATCCTCCTCCGGTTTAAAGTCTGGAGACAATTTTTGCAACCACATCTGCATCCCGTTAATTTCAATGACCCGTCAGAACCAAACAGTTTTCCAATCTTCCTCGTTAAATAGATCAATAAAAATATTGTGATTGTCGAAAACCCCAACTCTTACCGACCCTTTCAGAGAGACAATTTCTGTGAATCTAGACCTAATTCTGTCAATTTGGGGGCGAGGTCTAAGGAATCAACCCACAATAGTAAACTTACATGAATCAACGATAATACCATAGTAATCTGAAGCTTTGAATATAACAGCAGGCATACCATTGTGAGTTGTGTGTCTTGTTATCACTTTCTCTTTCTATTGGTGAGTTAATATCGGAGATGGGCTTGATGGAGATGGAATTTTATCTGCATATGAGTGTTTCCCTAGGGGTTTCTCATTCATGTGAGTAATCTCCCGCTTAGTCTGGTTTTGATCGCCCAGACACGCCGGTTGGAGGCCTCCCGGCAGCTTCATCTAGTGTAGCGTGGTCAGAACGCGCTTAGAATAGAGCCGTTAGGTAGACGTTGAAGAGAGAGAAGAGAGTTTTTTAGCAGAAGATTCCTTTTTGTATGCTTTGTTTAGAAGTGGAGCGGTCAAACCTCATATGTAGGCATAGCATCCCTTTTATCTTTACCCCTCCCCTTCTAAGGGACGCAACCAATTTATAAGTTACGGGTTCGACTAAACTCAGTTATTTTAGTTCAAACTTTATATTTATCTTAAGAAAACACTGAATATATATATATATATATATATATATATATATATATATATATGCAATTTAGAACCCCATTAACTTAAATTAACTCCATGATTCATCCTCTTCCTCCCCTGATTAATTTTTATACACATTAACATCATATGACTCTTTTATATTGTTAGTGTATAAAGCTTAACTCTTAATTAATATAAATACAACATGCAAAGCCCTAAACAAACTAGGGTTATTGTGTTCTTCAAATCTCAACATGTCACCAATTCTCACTTCCTATATCCTAATACGTCTGAAAAGGCTAAGTTCTTCAATCGGCTATTTGTCTATAGAAATTTAGCCAACTATCGTTTGTGGTGCCTCGTTAAAGTAGATATGTGAATAGGGGCTATGCAGTTATGCCATTGAGGGCTATATAATTTATATATTAATATAATATATAAATGCCCTTCTCAAGCTGTTTCCTATAGGGAGTATTTAAATTCAATAAATGTGTGAATCCTACTCTATGCTTAGTACCCTTCTTTTTATAAAAGCTTATTAAGTATAAAGTAAGATTAGAAGCAAGGATTTGAAGCTTATGAATTCGGTATTCTAATCATTTTAAGTTACTGAATTTTAAATTAATAATTTATACATATTTGATGGATTTTTTTAAGATAAATACATGGATTGGCCCAAAATGATTAACTCGTTGGGTTGGGGGGGGGGGGGGGGGAATTAATTCTTTTTAGTTAGGGATTTTCAAAA
>ML281349.1:0-22640 GCA_005239495.1 Nicotiana undulata | reverse complement strand
AACAGAATAGGATTAGGCCATTGGGCCTTTGGCTGGACAATATGGGCATGAGCCCAACAGTTGGCACTAAAATTATTTCATTCTTTGTCCCAAATGACTCGAGCTAATATTTATTTGTGTGAGCATCTTATGTAAAAGATTAAGTAAGAGGGTAGACTTTTATTAATTATATAATCACACCCTCTTACGTGTGCGTTTGGTTGTTTTTCATGGATCAAAGCATTGAAAAATCTTTTTGATGGTAGCGATCGAGACTTTAACAAGGATCACTGTTTTCTCTCTACCATGTTAAAAAAATAGATATTATGCATCACTCAACCAAAAAATTATCATGCCCCGAACCATGGCTTGGGCGTAACATGACGGCACTCGGTGCTTACCTGCATGTGACCGAGAGAACTAACTGGATGACTGGATATTCAATAAGTGGTATAACTGTAAACTGAATATAAACATGCAACATGATGATATATTAAAGAGTCTGATTGAAATATCATAAATGCGGAAAGTACTGATTCGTCTGCAAGTATCAACGAGTAGCCGACAAGTCTAACACATAAAAGACGGCTAACATCTCACTGACTGAACTATAGTGTACGAAGCCTCTAAAGAATACTGAAACTGAAACTCATAACTAATACTTCCTCCGGTTCACAATAAGTGACCAATTTGCTTTTAGCACGCCCATTAAGAAAATACTAAATTCTATACAAAAATACCTACTATGACTAAATTACCCATAATTAAACATTTAATGTGAGGAGTAAGAAACTTTTTAGGGATATGTACATAGGGGTTAGTTTGTAAAAACAAATTGAATTCTTTCTTGATTACATAACTGGACACTTATTTTGAACCAAAATGAAAAAGGAAACTGGTCACTTATTGTGAACCGAAGGGAGTAATTGATAACTGATAAATCAAACTGAACAAAGAAAATAAGGATGAATATTCCCTCTTTTGAATGATGAACTACATTTTATCTGAATAAATAAATTGCAGCTTAAGGACATACACACACACACACTGCGGCCTCGGGCCCAAGTACAGGTGTTCAACATCCAGGATTTAAAATAAGGAACTGACACTAATACTGCAATACATGATTCTAAAGTACTGAACCATACTAGGTTACATGATACTGGAATGCTTAATAGAACTAGATTAGGAGATGTATTCATAATAGGATGATCTGTCATAACCGAGACTTATGGGATATTGAATGAATTATGAAACCGCGTCATCTACAGAATAGAAGTTCTACAACTATTCATAGAACTGAGGTATAATTATTTCCTTAGGAAATTCGTAATAGTCATAAGAATGAGAGGTAGAGAGAATCATAAAATATTCTCAAACATAGAGAGTTAGCCTCATATACCTTGACATTGGCCTTTTTAAGCGTCGTCGCCTCTTTCGACGGTAATCTATAGCAATATATATCAAGAGTAACCCATATTAGCACTACAGATCATGTTTTAGTAACTTAGAAATTTTATCAAACACCTTATGGGCAGAAAGACTCGTAACTCCCATTAATAGAGTTTCAACATCTGACAAACAATTCTCTTGCTCCTTGATAATTTTAAAAGCTCAAATTGTTATAATCAACATCATTAAAAAAAATACTCTTAACCAATAATCAACAATCAACAACCCAAACCTATAATTGTTCATGATTTTCTGTCAAAACCATCAACTCATATCTCATGAATTAGAGTCAATAATCATTAATCCAATACTAAAATCAAGTGGCCGGAGAAGATATTACCTTTTTGGCGTTCAATCCTCCTGAACTCGAGTTATAGAGTTTTTTTTCTCAACAATGATGTCCCAATCGAATATCTAATGATTTAAAGGGTTTACCCATGTTAATAAGGTATTGGAGAACTGAAATTAAGTTAAAATCACCATTAGAACTCACTTTGGACGGTTGAGGGACCTTGGGGGAGGTTAGGTTCTTGAGAGTTTCCCTTCCTAGAGCAAGTTATTGTATTTTAAAGGGTTTACCCATGTTAATAAGGTATTGGAGAACTGAAATTAAGTTAAAATCACCATTATAACTCACTTTGGATGGTTGAGGGACCTTGGGGGAGGTTAGGTTCTTGAGAGTTTCCCTTCCTAGAGCAAGTTATTGTATTTTAAAGGGTTTACCCATGTTAATAAGGTATTGGAGAACTGAAATTAAGTTAAAATCACCATTATAACTCACTTTGGATGGTTGAGGGACCTTGGGGGAGGTTAGGTTCTTGAGAGTTTCCCTTCCTAGAGCAAGTTATTGTATTTTGGGGTGTGTGTGTATGTGTGTGTGGGGGGGGGGGGGGGGGGGGGGGGGGGGGTAGGGCTTTTAAAACAACCCCCAAGGCGCACTCCCGCACACCTGAAGGCCTAAACGTGCACCTGAACGCACATCAAGGGCAATAGCACTCCCACAAGTGCACGACGCGCACGGGACCAATTGGGCGCGCAATTGCCAGGCCTGCTATGGTCGCATTTCCGAAGCCTGATCTCGCAATTGCGAGATCAGAGGCCTGCTACAGACACCAGACACACCATTTATTTCTAAGTTCCAAAAATTACTCCGTAGCCTACTCGAAACTCACCTGAGCCCTCGGGGCTCCAAACCCAACATGCACGCAAGTCTAAAAATATCCTACGGACTTGCTCGTGCGATCAAATCGCCAAAATAACACCTATTACTACGAATTTAGCATCAAAACTCATGAATTCCTCAAGAACATTTCAGATTTACTATCTTCTCAACCGGACGTCCGAATCACATCAAATCAACTCCGATTTTCACCAAATTTCACAGATATGACCCAAATATTATAATAAACATGTACCGGGCTTCGGAACCAAGATACGAGCCCGATACCAACGAGTTCAAACATTAATCAATTTCTTTAAATCCTTTAAATTTCAGTCTAATAATTTTCATCAAAAATTCATTTCTCGAGCTAGGGACCTCAGAATTCGATTCCGGGCATACGCCCAACTTCCATATTTGACTACGGACCTCCCGGAACCGTCAGAACACGGGTCCGGGTCCGTTTACTTAAAACGTTGACCAAAGTCAACTAAAAATCATTTTTAAATCTCAAAAATTATTTTTTATGTATTTTCACATAAAGGCTTTCCGGATTCACACTCGGACTTAACACTCAAATCGAGGTGAATGAAAATAATATTTTAAGGCTAACGAGCTCGGAATAGAGTCTTAAATCATAAGATGACCCTTTGGGTCATCACAACTGCAAAAGAGGTAGGGTTATGGTGAGGGTTTTATGGTTGCATATTCCAAATGGTAAAGTAGTAGTAATTGCACTGCCCATATTGTTGTTGTAATTTGGAGGAAAAGTGAAAAATCCAAGTTGTGATGACATATCAGCTTGATCCTCAAACAAACTCTGGCTAAACATCTCTCTCTCATATTGTGTGAAGAAGAGAGCAGGCTATTTGGTCTCTTATAAAAGGAAAAGACTTTGAAACTTTTAAGGGCTATAATATTTGGTAACACACCAAAGAAAAGAGAAGATGATCTTTATATGTACATTTTAGGTTAAAAGGAACACAATAGCTCCTCTTAATGTGCCACGTAGATATGTTGGATTAGTTTTGTTTACACTGTTATGTGAATATTTACATGCAAGCTTTTTGAGATTTATGATTTTAAGAATAAAAAATGTTACCTACTATAACTAATATTCATGTCTAGCGCAAAAGACTTACGGAAGATTGATTTTGTTATATGTGAAGGATTATTGAGCATCTATTTTGTGTGTATTTGCAATCTCTGCTACTATATACCAAACGGTATACTATATTTTCTCTTCTTGCTGAAAAACACTATTTTTTGGTAGTTAGATTGTAGGACTTTCTCTCGTAGTCCAAAGCTAATTCAATCGTATCTGTCTTTAGAAAAAAGACCGAATCAGTCTTTGAGCCATCCTAATAAATCCTCGTAGGTATTGCTCTTGATCTGCCTTCAATCAGTTTATCAGCCTAAGGCCAAAATAGTTTGAGTGAGGAAAATCAACTGTACGTGAAAGTTGGAACACGTGATTATGATTGTTAGAGAAAAACAAAAATAATGATCTCAGCAAAAATCATACTATATTATTTATTATTTTCGTAAGTAATCACTCCAAATTGACCAGTGAGAAAAACAAAAAAGAAATTTTCTTGTTTATGAACTGCTTAGCAAAAACATTAATTATTCCTTCAATCATTCCTCCTCCAGCAAATTTCGGGTTTTTAAGATCAATTACTCCTGCTGTATATTCTCTTTCCCTTTTTCCCCCCTCCATATTTACCTTATATGACTTGATAAGGTGGAATGCTCTGATGGTAAGCACCTTCCACTTCCAACCAAGAGGTTGTGAGTTCGAGTCACCCCAAGAGCAAGGTGGAGAGTTCTTAGAGGAAAGAATACCGATGATCTATTGAAAACAATGGATAAAATCTGCGTACTCACTACCCTCCCCAGACCCACTTATAAAATTATACTGAATTGTTATTTTTGTATTTACCTTATATGACACTCGTATATGTACATGACTACATATAAATTGCTAAAGATGTTTGGCAAAATCAACAGAAAGTTATGATTCTTCACATTGGTTAAAAAAAAAAAGAAGGGGTTTTGGGATTGACTTGTTAGGGGATTGTTGGTGGTATGGCTACTGCGGAAGCCCCTCTTTCCAAAAAAGATTTTATTTTTTTTCAATTTCAGTCTTTTCGTTACCAAACCCTACTATCCTTCCACCCCACCCCCACCCCCACCCGCTCCCGCATAAAAAAATATTTTTTTACCTTGTTTATTTTTTTTTGCAATTTTAAATTTCTATTTTTTTCGTTTTTCTGCACCCCCACAAAAAAAAAAATATTTTTTAAAATATATTTTTCAATTTTAGTTTTTTTATTTATCGGTTTAAAGGTTAAAATTTTTATAAGTTCCAAAGTTATGAGTTCAAAGGTGTAGACACTAAAATTTGAACAGATCAAGTTAAATCACAAATTCAAGATACTAAAGGACTTTTGAAATCCTAGGAGTCTATAAGAGTTTCTTGAAGGTTACTCTACCCTTAACCCTAACACATACCTAAAAAAAAGGGTCACATATTTTGTTTGAATAAGCATCTCAAAAAAATGGAGATCATCTCGAAAATTCCATAAACTCACGGTATATTCACAAAGAAATCAAGAAGTGACCGGATAATTCTTGATAATCAAATAATTATTTAAGAAGATCCACAACATACTTTATGGATATCAAATAAACTCATGAAAGTCCACATCATCCTACGTTCAAGAAATACGTTGCTCCAGCCTCGAATCACGGAGATAATCAGGAGAGAAGAATCAAGGGAACAAACAGAGTTCTACCCGCATTATTTTATCAATAACATTATGTTTCTTCATATTTATATTGTGGTTGCAATTTATTTTTGTCTCACATATAATTTGTTGCAAACAGGAGGTATGTGTTTGGATGTTTACGAGTTAGAAATTATAAAGTTTACGGGTTCAAAATTCCGCGGTTTCAAAAGATTAGCGGTTCGAAAGTTTATGAAATTTGTAGGTTCGGAAGGTTGTTGGTTTAAAGGTTTATGGCTTCATGTTTATTATATCTAAATTATTTATGAATACTCTTGAGAAGTCATTTTCCTAAATTTGTGTACCAAACACCAGAAATTAAATAAGATTACTACTTATTTTCCAAGAAAATATTTTCTTGAAAAACATTTTCCGTTATACCAAACACACCCTATATGTAGAAAGTTTTCCCGGATATTGTGTGTGGGTGTTGGAGCATATATCATGTATGTTAGTTATCGGTTGATTCAATATTTCGTTTTTTCCTTCTCTTTTATGTCTTTTACAAATAGGTTTGACTTTTGAGAATTTATTGTTGAATGTTAACGCTGCATTGGAACCACTTTGCTATGTATATAATTTTCTTTGTTAACTATCTTCTTCAGATGTTGCAGTATCCATGTTACAATAGAAAATAATTATTTTTTATTTTTAAAATTTGGCAAAAAAGCGAAACATTTCTGAGACAAAGTATGATTTGCCTAAGGTGGAAAATAGTTTTGCCTTTGGTGTGGTATTTCCATAAAATAAGGCTACGCTCCTTCAAGCCTTTGAAACTATTGAAAATAGAATCTTTGTTTTCAGGCGGGTTTTCTTCACCACCAACAATCAAGACGCATGAAAGTGGTTTCCAGCGCTGCAATCGATCGGATTAGATATATATCCCTTCAACATATGTCATCGAAAGGATCTCGAAGACCCACCAAAGTACGAAAGCCAGGATCTTTCAGAAAACGTTTTACTGCTACTATCAACTTGTAGGTTTTGTTGATAGATAGTGCAAGGCACAAATGAAGCGCTAACTTTAGTGAAGATAGGCACAGTTAAAGGGAAAACAAAAATTCGTATATATATCGAATAAAGCCGAATTGATCAATTTATAATTTTTTACAATAAAGTAGAATATTTATTGTTTAGTGTGAGTACATGAGCAATAAATCATTTAATAGTAAGATGTTTGACATTATTCTTTTAAAGAGACCTGGCTCCTTTAGTCAACATCTCTTTCATAGGAACATTTTACTCTGTAATGGAGTTAATATTTTGGCATAATTAAGTTAATCGTTTATTTGCAGAGTTGGGTATATTTATTTATTTTTAACGAACTTTGGCCATGACAGATTTATCAAAATGGATGAAAGAAATATAATCTGTATACTTATATTTTTCTTGTTTTTAATATTCTTTTATTTTATACGTAGTATTTTTCATGTAAAGAGATAGGTCATGTAATTTGTCCAGCAAGCGTATGTTATATTGTCCATGATTAGTTTGGGGTATTTCTCAGTCTATTATCTAACTTTATACACGTTTTTTAATTTCAATAAATAATGATTTAAAGATAAGTTCCTTACATCTTCAGCTTTAAACTAGTAAAAGGGTCAATATTTTTATAAGCTTACGTAGACATAAGATGGAAACTAAGACTATTTTCTAATAGAATTATACCATGAAAGTGACTTCCTACTGTTCGTGGAAAGTTCTTTTTCCCAATTATCTTGGCTAATCAAATAGTATAGAAAAACTAAAAAACCTTATACCAAACACACTTTCTCTTTGTCTTAAATTCAGATTAGGATTTAAAGGTTGAAAATAGTATCAAATTTCTTTAGTACAACATCTAGGGTCTTAATATATATAGGTTTCATTTTCTTGTGTCAACCAAAGAGAAGTTATTTGTTGACTGAAAGGAATAGTACTCATAAGAGAAATAAGAAGCAGCTACAATATACGAATTCAGTAGACCAGTTGTAGTTGTAGTAATTCTTAGGACCCAAAAAATCATGTGTCATGCGAAACTAGTAGTAAATCTTCAACGACGATAAATCAAACAACAAAAGAGAAATATACCAAAAGAGACGCAAACATATATTTAGCGTGTTTCGGTCAATTAACCTACGTCCATGGCGGAGATAAGCAATACACTATATAAAAGAGTACAAAATATCGAGAGAATAATTTCATAAGTGACACACTAACAGTTATCAGGTAAAGTTCTCCCCTAAACACGACTCTCAAATCTCATATGGCTACATTGTGGATACTAACGAATAAAAAGGAAGAATCCTCAATATATTGAAGTCCAAACATTTTTCTAGCCAGAAAAAGAACTTGCCGAGATTTATGTTTTCTTCGAGGAATATGAAACCACAATTATGATAAACATGTAACGGGACAACACCTAACAGTAATAACAGTAATCATCATCATCTCATAACAAAGAAAAGACTAATATACTTACCTTTTCAAATTATCTGATCATCATCGTCATCATCATCCGCATAGCAAACTTACCTTAAAACTATCTGAAACCCAAAGACCAAAGTTTCCACCTTTTCAAACTTCAACAATGCAGAGGTCAACCAAGAAAGCTAAACAAGAAGAAACTGTTTCAATCAACCATTTAATTTCACAGCCAAAGATTAGTGATGAACAAGAGTTTTCTATTATGGTTTCTGGTTTGAAAAATGTTATAACAGGTAATACAACTCAAGAATTTCAGCATAAAATTTCATCATCTTCACCTTCTACGAGCATGTCTGGTTTTGAGCCTCCTTTGTTTCGTGTTCCAACAGAACCAGAGCCATGTCATTTCTGTAAAATAAAAGAGTGTTTAGGTTGCAACTATTTTGGAGCTCCAGACCCAGTTGCAGCTGCTGCTGATAATAACAACAAGACAAAGACTGTTGTCAAGAAAAAACAGTAGAAGAATTACAGAGGAGTGAGATAGAGACCGTGGGGGAAATGGGCAGCAGAAATTAGAGATCCACGAAGGGCAGCTAGAGTATGGCTCATACTTGGGACTTTTAATACAGCAGAGGATGCAGCTCGCGCTTATGATAAGGCTGCTATTGAATTTAGAGGTCCCAGAGCTAAGCTTAATTTCTCATTTTCTGATTACACATCAATTCAAAAGGACATTCGTTCATTAAAGTCATTCTCTTTCACGAACATATATGTATATTAACTTTTAAGACCCTCAAAGTACAAACTAACTCAATACTATCTTATTCTTTTTGCTGCAGAACTCAATAAAGGAAGTGGGAAAAAAAAAAATATAACATAAAATTATATCCTCCAAAACGCTATATATTTCTTACTTGCTCAGATAACATCATTTCCGGTGCGGATTAATTGGCAGAATTCAGTAGCTTTGACTCATATCGTATATTTATATTAAGAAATCTACTTAATATGTATAAGTAATCTTCAAGTACCAAATAAGCAAAAAAGGGTTGTGATCCAAACGACCCCATAAACTTAAAAGTTTCGATCTGCCTCTGCTTCCAATCTAAGGTGCCTTCTAAAGTTAGCAATAAACACCTCTGCTCTCTTATCAATGTCGTTTTCATAGTGGTCGTCGTAGTCCTCCTCCTCCTCCTCCTCATCATCGTTACTGACATGAGTATCAGTATCAGTAGTTTTGATTCTTCGAACACAACGTGTAGGAGGACCCTCTTGTTGTTCAAATTTATCAATGCCGCGAGGTACATGGTGTAAGGAAGAGCTCTTAGACTTTTTGAATAACCTAATAGGATGCTTCCGTCGAAATTTAAGGATTCTTGAAGTTAGTTTTCTTTTCTGCATGTTAGTTCTAAGTAGAAAAGTGACCTTCTTGGTTGCCTTATTGAGTGTATTTTGGGTACACTTAGTTGCCTTTTTGAGTGCCTTGACTACTGGCCAGCTTTGTGTAATTTTCATGGCTATGTTTTGTAATTTGCTAGAGAAGATCTAGGTTTTCCTTTTGTGGTAGCCAACAAGGGATCTATTATATATGAGGAACTACGTTGAAAAGAGTTGATTGATTGTGAAATATAATGGATAAAATGGGGTGGTAGTTGGTAATATATTGATTTAGACTAGCAAGCACAAACTTATCTGATCTCGTTTGTTGAAAGGAATTTGTCATAATAAATTAATAATATAAAATATCACCACACACCACTATAAATGAAGCATTGGCTCCTAAAATATACTGTAATTGGTGATCCTCTTTTTCTTGCTCTTCTTCCTTCTTCACTATGTAGAAGTAAAGCTTACGTACATACTAATTTCCGTAAATTCTTTCTGTATGAATACACTGAATTTGTTGTTATTGGCGCAAAAAATGTCAAACAGCAAAAGGATAAAACAACAAATTACTCTATTTTTACATGATAGAACTACTACTTTCTAAAACAAAAATTCTACAGTAATTAATACAACTTGGCAGAGATTAAGGGGAATACACATGTTATCCTGGCTCATTATCTCAACTAATTACGTAGATATTTATTCAACGTTGCCGAAAACTAACCAATTAGCTTATACTTAAAACTAATTTGACGAAGAAATATTGGTCTGATGTAAATAAATCAAGACAGGCTTGTGTCATATAATTTGACCTTTTTCTACTTAAAGTGAATTTATAAGAATTTTCTTTTTATGGTGTTTAGATGCTAATAGTGGTCATGAACAAGCAATAGAAACACCACGAATGCCATTTCAAAGTACCAATACATTTGTGTTGTTTAAGTTTGAAAAAGAGAAAAATTGACGTGACAAGTGTTCTTTATACTATATTATACCTATTTATGCTAGTCATCAGTTTCAAAGTATGGCCCGGCAATCCATTTTATGTGTTGTTAGTTTATGGTCCTTATATTTGATTTGATTCCCAAAAAAGGGCTCTTGAATATCTGATATTTAATTCTTTTTTATATACAAATTTTTCATCCGGATGTTCAGTATCCGCATTGGAGTTTTTAAACCTGGATTCGCATCAGAAAGTCTCATGTGAAAAGTAAAACACTTTCTAACAACGACAATTTAATATATATTCAAAAACTGAACTCCAAAATTTATAATTAAAAATAAAGAAGTATTTATCATTTCACTAAGACTGAATCTAATGTACCACTTCTAACATCATTTCATGTTTCGTCTCACTCTAGCATATTCTTTGACATTATTACATTCTCTTTAGTATTCTTGATATCATCCCCTGCTAGTGGTAACAAATAGAAGGAGAGCAGCCAAAACAAAACGAAAAGAAAATGTTATTTACCTACTTTATTAATTGGTATCTAGACTTCAAGATACTATATGATAATTGATAATAAATAGGCTAAAGAAAAGAACCTAAAAATTAATAATGGCAATCATAATTTCATAAGTCATTTTACCTATAGCTGTCAATTATTATATATCTTTTTATTCTTGACTTACAAATTAAATACTCGTTTAACCGAATATAAGCATCTACAAATATAGTGAACTTTAATATCTAAAATACTGGTGAAATTAGATAAATTGAATGTCAAGTTGACCGCTCTTTTAATCTCATGAATTCTTTTACTTCAAGGTTGTAGGTAGAATTCAATGGGACATTGAAGTGAAGTTTATTAAAGGTACGAGTTTTTGGTATTAAGGAAAATATTTTTCCTTTGATTTTTTTATATTTGGTTATGTTAAATATTTTTGAAAACTACTTTTCCTAAGAACACATTTTTCTCTATTTTCTGGAAAGTGGAAACTAACTTCTGTGGCACGAGAAGGCAAGTCATTTTCCAAACATCTTCTGTGACATTTCCAAGTACCAACCACCACACCCCCCCCCCCCTCCCCTTTCCCTACCGACCAGTACCCCGTAAGATGTACTGCTCATATCATGTTTTTATAAAATTTAGATACAGAAATCATTTAATATACTATTTCACTTTGACGTAATCTTTGATGGGCAGTCAATTTTACAAAGGGTCAAAACATTCAAAAGTTTGTTACTAAAGGTAATTAAATCCTTATCATATGCATGAAGAACTCAACTTGTCCCAACTGTCTTATTTAGTGAGCGAGTTTACTGGGCCCAACTGTTTGTATTACCTGCTAAAGTCAAACTTGTTGGTGCTAAAAGCTACCTATGGTCACGCTGCAATACCATCATCAAGAAAACTTTGGTTGCCTGGGATAAAAGATGTGCCCCAAAATAGTGACCAATTTTGTGTTTTCATGGCCGGCTAAGTTTGATGCCAAAGAAAAGTTGATCTGTTGTGTGTTTAATACTCTCTTACTTTTGGATCTGTTGTTAGACAAGTTACACGGTTTGGTCTGACAAAGACAAGTAAGAGAGCCAAAAGTACTGTAGATCATACACACTTGAACCATGCTTTGATCTTTGCTCTACTTAATGACTCAAACTAATGAGCATCTTATCTACAAGTTTAGATTGTTAGTCAGAGTAATTAATACTATCTTCTTTTAAAAAAGAATGAGTCTTTGGGAGTCCAACAAGATTTTGTTTGACCATGTTTTTGTGAATAATTTTTAAACTTTTTGAATTGTTATATATTGTGACTTGTACTAATTTTTATGTAATTTATAAATATGTAAATTTTATTTTAAGGAATTTAAAGAATCTATGTCTGAATTCACATAAAAAATTAATCAGTATGACCCTCGTACTCCGGAAAAGTTCAAACAAATTGAACCAATGAAGTAATCAAAACACTCTCTATGCCTGCTTGATATTTTTTCATGGGCAAAGCACTGAATATTCTTTCTGATAAAAGGTGGCAAAAAGATTTGAATCAGGACATCTACTAGTTTTACACCATGTTAAGAAAATATCGTGGCCTTTATTCAATCTTAGCTAGCTTTTAAAATTGTCACGACCCAAAACTCTAACATGTCATGATGGCGCCTATCGGTGGTACTAGCTAGGCCGATTTTTGAAGATACTTCAACATTTCATAAAAGATAAATCAAAAAGCCTTTTTCATAACGATATTTTCATAAAAACATAAGTTTGACTCAAAATATAATCCGGAAAGATAGTCCCAAACATCGGGATGTCACCAAGTTATGAGCATGTAAATAGTCAGTCTAATAAAAATAGCGTCTACATGAGTATGTGTTTAAGTATCAATACAGAAAAGAAAGATAACATAGAAGGAGAGACAAGGTCTGCGGACGTCGGCAGCTACCTCGTAAGTCTCAAATAGTCGATCGCGCACGAACTCAACGACCTCCGTGAGCAGGCACACATGGATCTGCACATGAAGTGCATGATGCAGCATGAGTACAACTAACCCAGCAAGTAACAGAAATAAATAAGGAACTGAGAAGCAGTCACGAGCTATAAAATACAGTTCTTTTCAGTAATTTTTCAACAATGAAGATAGGGATGAGTCTAGTCCGGCAATATGAGTCAAACTCGTTGCATATTTACTAAGTTTAAGAAAACCAGTTATAATATTTTCCGGAAGTTCTGAACAGTAGCATGATCAACTAAATGCAACAACAAAAAAGACAGATGCAATCTCTCAAGGTACAATCACTCAAGCTATCAATAGCTCAACACTCGGCTCTCAACCCTCAATACACACACTCAATAGGTACCTGCGCTCACTGGGGGTGTACAGGCTCCGGAGGGGCTCCTACAGCCCAAGCGCTATAATCCGCACGGACAACTCACGTGCTATAGTATCATATCAAGATCCGCACGGACAACTCACGTGCTATAGTATTATATCAGAATCCGCACGGAAAACTCACGTGCTAAAGTATAAATATCATGATTCGCACGGACAACTCACGTGCTACGGTATCAATACCTCACAAACAGGCCCTCGGCCTCACTCATCCATGAACCTCTCTAGTCTCACGTCCCTCAATAATGAAAGGGAACCAACCCAAATCAGAATGCTATAATGTATCAACAGGGAAATAACAGAGACTCAGGTATAATCTACAAGAAATGTTACGACCGAGTATAATATCAATAATCAGGAAGGTTCAATAGGTATCATGACCAGTGCGGGTCTTTACAACACCAATACATAGCCTAAGCATGATTTCTAACATGAATGGCAGTCAAATTTCTAGAAGACAAGGAAAACATGTAAGCAACATTAGGCTATTCGACTTTACAGTCTCACGGGACAGTCCAAGTCACAATCCCTCACGGTGCACGCTCACACGTCCGTCACCTAGCATGTGCGTCACCTCCAAATAGTCACATCATACCAAATTCCAGGGTTTCATACCCTCAAGACCAGATTTAAGACTGATACTTACCTTAACAGCGCAGAAATCCTACTCCGAAATGCTCTTGCCTCTCGAATCAGTCTCCAAATGCCTCGAATCTAGCCACAAACAACATGAGATAATCAATGTAGGCTAAAAGAATCAGTTCCACAAGAAAACTACTAAATTATAGTCCAAAATCCGAAATCGGCTAAAACCTGGCCCCCACGCCCACGTCTCAAAATCTGACAAAAGTCACAAAACCCGAAAGCCCATTCACTCACAAGTCGAACCATATTAAATTCATCAAAATTTGACATCATTTGGTCATCCAAATCCCCAAAATCCACTCTCAAATTCTCAAGCCCTAAACCCACAAATTTCACTTCAAAATCTCGCTAATTAGGTGGGTTAATCAGTGGGGAAACAAGATTTATGATCCAAAACGGGTACAAGAAGCTTACCTCAATAATCTCCTTGAAAATCCTCTCTAAAATCGCCTAAGTCCGAGTCCAAAATGTTGAAATAAGACTAAATTCGCGAACCCTTGCTTTTTTAAACTTCTGCCTAGACCTTTCGCATCTGCGGACCCACAGTAGCATCTGCGACGCCTCACCTGCGGAAATTCCATCGCAGGTGCGGATTCCACTTCAAATCCAAGTTTCGCTTTTGGGGCTACAAGACTGCATCTGTGCCTATCGCAGGTGCGGGAACCCATTGCACCTGCGGCCAAATCTCACACATGCGCCCTCTGCTCAACTCGTCCTTAACTGCTTTTGCGGTTCCTTCCCCGCTTCTACGGGCTCGCACCTGCGGTTCCCACTTCGCAGGTGCGATTACACCAGTAGCAACAACACTTCAGCTGCCTCTCAAATCCCAAACCAAGTCTGAAAACCTCCCGAATTCCACCTGAGGCTCCCGGGACCTCAACCAAACATGTCAACAAGTCATATAACCTAATACGAGCTTAGTCGAACCTTCGAATCACACAAAACAACATCAAAGTACCGATTACACCCGAATTCAAGCAAAAAGAATTTCTAAACTTTCAAACTCCGTAAACAAAGTTGAAACCCATCAAACCACGTTCGATTGACCTCAAATTTTGCACACAAGTCATAAATGACACCACGAATCTGGAAAGGGAAGAAAAATAATTTGGACAAACAAAACATTCAATTTATTTTAAACAGGAGTATATGGGGGTCCTAAGGTTTTTAGCCTATAGGATCATTCCATGCAATACTTTGTAACTCCCTCAAGTCGGGGTGTTACTCATAGCATTAGTGCACAGACTATCATCTACTTACTACCCAATTAATATCTTTAAGTTGTTACTTAAGTATTCTAGTAATTTCTAGCTCGTTCCTTATGCGTGCACTACCCGTCCCTTACTTAGGCCATGGAAGTATTAGGACCTCTATTTAGGATAGTTCTAGACTAACCTATGTTACTTAAAAATATGAAATCTAGGTGACAAACAAAAACAAATAAGACTTTCAGATAAAGAACAAGTATGGGCTCACACTGACTTCCACACATAGACAACAAAAGCACACAATTGAATCAGCAAACGTTATTAATTTTTGGAATCCTATAAGTAGGATATCTATGTGAGAAAAATAGAGTGCAGAGACATTCTTATTACGGTGAGCATTAAGACCTATTTGTTTGCCTACTATTTTTATTCAGCATGAATCTGGGCACTTCAGGCAGTAATATGTCATAATTATAAACCCGGGATCATTATTAAGTCCTATAGAACATTGCTTAAGTGATTTGACAGTAGCGAATGAATACGGAATCGACCAACAGGATCCTATAAGCATGATTTCCACGAGCTTGTTAATTACAGACCTTTAGACATGGTTTCTAAGTGTAGCACTGACTTAAAGATAGGTTTTTATTTCCTTTTCAATCCTATAGGCATGCTTTCTAATTGCTGAATTGACTTAAACCTTATAGGCATGATTTCTAAATTTGAAATTGATTTTTGTCCTTTTCGCACCCCCTCTTTTCCAACTCCTCTCGGGACGGTCAAAGATTCTTGACATTATTGGGACAACTTGTTNGTGAGTTGTGAGACCTAAGCAACCTAGAGCTCTGATACCAACTTGTCACGACCCGAAATCCCACCTTTCAGACCGTGACTGCATCTAACGTTGAACCCGCTAGACAAGTCAACGTAAACTACACGTCAATATTTTTAAATCAATCCAACAGTAGTAAAATTTAATACCCTTCAAATCTTAACTGAAATAACCAACATACTTCATAACTTTAATAGCGGAAATGTAACCATACTCTGAAAATGCGTAATGACATAGTAAAGAGAACAACATCGCATAATCCCAAAACCGGGGTGTCACAACCTTACGGACTATCTAAACTGAGTGCTAAATACAGAGTCTGAAAAGAAATATATAATTGTCTTGAAACTAGGAGAAAAAGTAAGACACTAAGGAATCCAATTGCAGGAGAGACACCAAGGCCCACGAACGCCAGCGGGTATACCTTGAAGCTCTGGGTGGACTGAAGGTGACTCCCTCATTGCGGTCCACTGGGTCCGGATGCGGGATCTGCACAACATTAAGAAGTGCAGTGTAGCATCAGTACAACCGACCCCATGTACTGAGTAAGTGCCGAGCCTAACCTCGGCCGAAGTAGTGACGAGGCTAGACTTGACAATAACGATAACCTGTCCTATTCTACAGCAGGTAACAGGGATAATACAAGGCAAGAGATAAGCAGACAAGTAAGGGATACGGGAGCAGTAAAGGGGAACAAGTGAAATGAAGCAGTCAAATTGACAGATAGAAGTAAACAAGGGAGGCAATCTAACACAATAGCCAACGAAACAAGTATAAGTACCAGAAATGTAAACAATGGCACGGCATCACCCTTCGTGCTTTTACTCTCTTCCTCACAATGCAATGTAATCAAATATTATGGCACGGCATCACCCTTCGTGATTTTACTCTTTTTCTCACAATGCAATGTACAATGTATCATGGCACGACATTAACCTTCGTGTTTATAATCAACAAAAGTCATGGCACGACATTAACCTTCGTGCTTATAATCAATATGAATCATGGCACGACATCACCCTTCGTGCTTTACACTCTTCCTCACCAGACAATAACAGATATAATGGCAAGGAGTACAACATAGTGGAAATTGATAGTTCAAACACCCGGCAAGGGGAAAACATCAATTAATAACTCAATAAATGGCCGGCAAGGGTCTCAGCTATAACCAATTACCTCAATCGCATACTCTACACTTGGATTATCATTCGTATCAACACTTCTCAAGCTCAACAGCCAATACTTTCAATCAAGAATAAATTACCAAGTAAAGACAATCTCATAATATGCTAAACATGGAAGAAATACTGCAATTTCTATCAAAATAGACTCACGGGCATGCTTGACACACATTGCATAGGTACTCGTCACCTCACCTATGCAATGAACATGATAATCACTTAGCACATAGCAAATAATACCTATTCCCTCACCAAAGTTAGGCAAGACACTTACCTCGGTCCAAAGTATAGCAATCAACCCTCTAAGACCGTCTTTCCTTTATAATCCGACTCCGAAACAACGATATCTAGGCATAATAAATTCAATAATATCAATAAAAACTCAATAACACAATCCCATAGCCTAGATATTCAATTTCTAGCATTCTTCCAAAATTACCAAAATTCGACCCTGGGCCCGCTTGGTCCAAACTCGAGGTTCTGACCAAAACCCAATCACCCATAACCCCACGAGTTAAAATATATAATTTGTTTCAAGATCCGACACCAAATTGAGGTTGAATCACCCAGTTTTCCCAAAAACCTAACTCTACCTAAAACCCCTAATTTTTACTTGATTTTATGATTTTAGGCCTAGATTTTCTAGTGATTATGAAAGAAAATGGAAGAATTAGAAGTTAAGATCACTTATCCAAGTGGCTATGGAGGGAATCTAGCTTGGGAATCGCCTATGAGATCTTGGAGAAGAAGAAGTTGGTGAATTATGAAAATTCCCATGTAAGTATTATGTTTTTGAGTTAAAGAATTAACTGGGCAGTTTTGTTCATCGCGATCGCAGGAAAGGGGCTGCGATCGTGGAGCATTGGGTCCTAACTCACTACGATCGCGGAATAGAGCCTAGCTGACCCTATGCGATCGCAGGAAGAGGTTTGCGATCGCGGAACACTGGGTCATCACACTATGCGATCGCGGGTCGAAGGGATGCGATCGCGGAAAAGACCTGGACAGACCTCTGCGATCGCGGATCAAAGGCTGCGATCGCATAGAAGAAAACACCAGACATCAGCAGCTGAGAAAAAAACCTGAAATTTCCAAGCCTATTTCACCCCGTTAGCTACCCGAAACTCACCCGAGCCCTCGGGTCTCAAAACCAAAAACACACACGCCTCCCAAAACATCCTAAGGACTTATGCAAGCATTTAAATCACTAAAATAGCATCAAAATCATCGAATCAAACCTCAAAACTCTTAGAATTTTCTTAAAACTTCATAAAGCTTAATATTTCCGATTTTGATCCGAAACACGTTATCTCAAGTCCGTTTTACACCAAATTTCACAGATAAGTCACATAACATATATTAAACCTGTTACGGGCTCCGGAACCATAATACGCGCCCGGTAACACGGTTTTCACATAATAATTCATTTTCAAAATCCTTTATTATTTTCAGAAAACAATTTTCTTTAAAAATTCATTTCTCGAGCTTGGGACCTCGGAATTCGATTCCGGGCATACACCCGAGTCCCATATTTTCCTACGGACCCTCCGGGACCATCACATCATGGGTCCGGTTCCGTTTACCAAAATTTTTGACCAAAGTCAACTTATTCACTCAATTATCATAAAATTTCATTTTCATCAAGTTTTCACATAAAAGCTTTCCGGCAACACGCATAGGCTGCACACGCATATCGAGGTGAGATTAACGGAGGCTTTCGGGGCGTCGGAACACAGATTTAGCTAGAATTACTTAGGATGAACTTTTGGTTCATCACACCCGGCCAAACAACTTTTTGAATTTGTACAATTACCAAATAGGCAATTAATGTTTAAGAAAAAAACATAGTTTTGAAAGGTTAGCAGTCTAAGCACACATGTGTTACTAAGTTTGAAAATATTTAATAACTAAGTAAAAGTTTTTGAAAGAGTTATAATCTAAACATGCATATGGGGGTAAGGATGTCCTAGGTTGTTTGTCATATGGATCACATCAATGCAATACCCGGTATGTCACTCCTCAAAGAGGGTCTACACGTGGTATTAGTGCACCGGCCATCATATTCATATCTACCCTTCCCACCTCGTAGAGGTAATTAAAGCGAGTGTTGGTCAACGATTGCTATTGCGTGATGTTACCTGTCCCTTCCTAATAGTCCTGGAGGCGTTTAGGACTTTTACTTATAAGGGAGGTTCTAGGTAGACCCTCAGGTTTAAAGGCAAAATACTAAGACGACAAATAAGAACATAGAGGACTGCAATTAGGGGGGAAACACAGAGACATCATAGAAAAGGCCCAAGTATACCTCCACAGGTAATGCAAATAGGCAACACGACTCATACACAATTAAGGGCAGTATTCAAATTCAGAGTCCTAAGACATGGTATCTAAATGAGCTCAGAATACAGATTGTTCTATCATTCAGAAAGGGGTCCTAATCAATTTGCCTACTATTTTTGTAAACCTTTAAGCATTAAGCGGCATATACAGGCAAGCAGATTTCCAGTTTTAAACACATTAGTCACCTAAGGCTTGCCTAGGTGTGAGACAGTATACCAATTGCCCGAATTATTTTGAGGAGATCTATTTGACATTGTATCACCTAAGCATGATGTTCTAGGTGTTCAGAATACAAACTCATTACCAGTTATTTGCAAAGGACTGAGTGAAGTTGTTGTTTACTCCTTTTCATGCATCAGTAATTAGACTAGGTGTATTAAAAGTGCAATCCTAAGAACATGGTATCTAATGCATAGAGATGCAGATTGATGTGTATGTAGAACCTATGCAGGATCTCTAAATGCATAAGTGTACATCGTTTAAACATGCTTTCAGAGTATGCAGAGGATTTGGAGACGACCTATTTATTAGTGTTGTTTCATCCTGAAACAGGATCTCTAGGTGTATATGGCAGCATAGAACATGATTTGCAGAAAATACCATTTCATCAGCAGGGGTTTTCTAAGTGATATGATAGTGAGATGGACATGCTGGAAACAGTAAGTGTAAGTCCTAGGGGACATGATCTCTAATACATGAAATGAGTCCTAATCATGATTTCTATTGCGCAGATAGGGAAATAAGGCCTAATAACATGGTATCTACCCCATTTTATAGCAAAAGAATGCATAGTTACTTTCACTATCCATCCCCAAAGAGTTGTTTACAATAATTATTACAAACCATTCGCACAAATTACATAATTGAAATAAGAAAAGAAGAAGTTATACTATAGGGAGCCTACGGATATGCCAAAAATCTCCAGAGTGCTTCAAGTGCCATTAATTCACAGCCTTCCATACAAATCTAGGTGTGTCGGAGTTCCCTAAGGATCTCAAGGGATCACGGACAGTGCTCAAACCCGGATTTTCATAACCATATTGAGTAAGTGTAGTGTGGAAAGGCCAGCTCTAATGTGTCAGAGTTTAGTGGGATCTCACAGGGATCCCAAAGCAGTCACGCACTAAAGGGGCAAAACCTAGATTGCTAAGAGTATATGTGAGAGTGCTTGACATAGTTTTGAAAGAGTTGAGTTGAAAGAACATTTTCTGAAAATAGCTTATTTGGAATAGGTTTGCATAACAGCAAGAGAGTAGCTTAGGAAAATAGTTTTGAAAAGAAAAGGGAAGAGAGCAATCAGAATAACCAACAAGCACCAAACAGTACACAGAGTAAGGGGGAACAACCAAAAACAAGGAAGCAGGGATTGGGGACAAATAGGCCATACATAGAAACAGATTTGTACACAAGTTAACATAAGAGAAGTACTAAAATATCACAGACTTGTACAGAACCTAAACAATCACAGAAATAATTTGTCACAAAAGGGGTTCATGCCAGGAACTTAACAGAACCAGATTGAGGGAGTGCGAAAGAGGGGATAACATATAACAAACATAGTCACATATAGGTTCAGGGGGGAGGACTCATGAGTATAGCATGTGTCCCGGATTACATAGTAACCAAGTGACATATAGTGCATGCTTGTAGTGTGCTAAGTCATAGTGGAACATATAAGAAAGCAATAGACATGCTGAAACTAAAGGGAAAGGATAATAACATTGGTAAAATACCAAGTAGGCATGCTAATTGCTAGGTAGACAACAGAACCACACGTAAAAGCATAGTAGAAACAAAAGGAATTGAAATACAAATAGAAACATATTGTTTTGGGGGGGCTTTAAGCTAAACTGAAAAACATACCAGTTAGGGTAGAGAATAAGTGCAGAATGAAGAGTAGTAGAGTGTATAATTACTCAGTCTTGGCTTGTAGACGACTGAGAATAGCAAATAACCAGCAAGAATAACGAGAGAGAATATGTATGTGTGTGAGAGAGTTCAGAACAGTGTCCTTGTTCGTGTGTATGCTAAGAAGAGAGTAGAGGTATTTATAGTTTAAAACAGGCAGAAGAATAAGGCAAGGAGCACTAATTTAACACAATTATAGGAATAATACCAATCAGAATCAGTTAAGACCCAGACTCCCTTTAATTAGGGAGTCATAGTTCAAACGGACACAAGTTGTGTTAAATAAGGAAATGAATCAATTGAAACTTGATCTTACCCTAATAGGAGTAGTAAAGGTATATGACATATAATTAGGACTAAATATATATTATATCAAGTAAGGAAAGTATATAAGAAATATTTGACAGCATATTTATACACATAAAATAAGGCAGAGTACAATTTAATTCTGGAAATTGGTCAAGAGAATCTCGAATGAGATTAAAATTACAGGGAATCAACACTAATAAAGGAAAACACCACGCATGTAAGAAAACAATTTAAAAACTAGGCAATCAATATCACTCAAAAATATCATAGTTTTAAAGAAGATACTCTAAGTCAGTAAAGAACATCACGCAAGATCAGTGAAGTATTAGTCATGAAAATTCAGGGATTCACAAATAGAAAGGACAATAATGATTTACCATAGCATTATGAAAATAAGCAGGTAATAGACAAGAATCATAACCATAAGACGACTAGTATCACATAAAAGTTAGGGTTTCGTATAAAGCATATCATAGACATGATATAGGCAGAAATAATCGAACCCAGAAACCCTAACAAGCAAACATAAAGTAAAAATCACAGAATCATAGGATGTTCATGAGAAACATACAGATTAATTAAACATAGCAACCAAGACGAACTCAGAACCCTAAAAATTGGGGTTTTTAACAGGATAACTCGGGTAAAAAGAGAAGACTTAAACAAAAATTTAAAACATACTGAGAATCGTAGATTAGTACTAAAATCAGAAGATAAAGCGTTTTGAAAGGGGTTAAGAAACCCTAGTTTTTTTAAAGATGAAGAAATCGTTCTTAAAACATGAGATTTTTGGAAGAAAACATGTGAAACCCTCAAAATATCCATAGATCTGTTACAGATCTAGAAAGATCGAAGGGTTTTAAGGTTAGGGTTTCCAGAGAAAACCTTAGATAAGAAGAAGAAAACTCAAAATCTTACCGGCTTTCAACCGGAGGGTGATAGATCTTACTCGAACATCCATAGACGGCCGGAAAGATGGCATGAGACCAGAGATGGGAGCGAACCGCCTCTGGGTCACTTGAGAACCTCAATCGATGACATAAATGCGAAGGGAGGAGCCATAAGGTTTGTGAGAGGTGAAACCTCCATGGTTTCCGGCGAGGAGGTGACCGGAGAAGGGTTGGCTCAGTAGATGGAGAGTTTAGATAGAGAGGTGAGAGGATTCATAGAGACGATTGAGTGTAACAAATGAGAGGGGGAAATGAGACGG